>ML777861.1:483972-505039 GCA_009831015.1 Picea engelmannii
CAGTCTAATTTTAGACTAAAAGTCTTTCTGCTTTTCTTAACTCCAACTGCAGTTTCCTTTTCTTTTATTCATTCTTCTGCTTTTCCCATGCCAACGTTCTCCCTGATTTTCTGAAATGGCTCTTTACTCTGCCTCCTCTACACATGCCACCTCATGCAACGCTGTGTTCCAGCAGTCGTGTTCCAACAGTCGTGTTCCAGCATCCGTGTTCCAGCAGTCGTGTTCCAGCAGTCGTGTTCCAACATTCGTGTTCCAGCAGTCGTGTTCCAAAAGTCGTGTTCCAGCATTCGTGTTCCAACAGTCGTGTTCCAGCAGTCGTGTTCCAGCATTCGTGTTTCAACATCTACGTTTCAGCATTTTTGATTCAGCATTTTTGTTTCATCATCTACGTTTCAGCATCTGTGATTCAGCATTTGTGTTTCAGCATCTACGTTTCAGCATCTGTGATTCAGCATTTGTGTTTCAGCATCTACGTTTCAGCATCTGTGTTCCAACATTCCTTGTGCGTGTTGACATCCTTGACTGCTCCATAACCGATTGCCATCAATGACAACCTTAACCATCTGCGCCAGTCTTCTATTATAGCCATATCTCCAACAGCCTAAAAAATCTTGTAGCATCTCACAGAACTCAAAAATGTTTCTCCGTTAGGATGTTATGCTCTGAGGAGGAATAGGCCAAGAGTCCATGAAATGGTTTGGGATGCGACCTGCGACTGGGAATAAAAAATAAATCGATACTTGGATTGAGGAACTGTCAAATATGATACATTACTAAAATAGGATTTCAGCTAGATCACCCTTCACTCCCAGGTGCCATGCCTCAGAAGTTGCTTTACTCATTGAGTTCGAGAACTAGTTTTTTTCTCAATTTGAAGCAATGCAACATTTGGATTAAGGGGTCCAATTTATGAAATCATGCCTCGAGATAAAATGGGAAATGTGGTCACCTATTCCATGCCTAAACAATTGTGAATCATCTCACAAAACTAAAAAATGATGCTCTGTTAGGCTTTTAGGCCCTTAGGAGGAATTGGCCAAGAGTCCCCGAAATGGTTTTGGATGCGACTTGAAACTGGGAATTTCATGAAAACTGAGACTCATATTGAGGAACCTTCGTCTCCTTTGGATTCGTGGCATATGATTTCAACTAGATCACCCCTCAATCCTAGGTCCAATCCCTCGGAAGTTGTTTTTTTCATCAATTTTGAGAACTAGGGTTTTGCTTAGTTTGAAGCAATGAAACATTTGGATTTAGGGGTCTAATTTATGAAACCCTACCTTGGGAGCGGATGGAAAATGTGGTCACATAGTACATTTCTAAAAAATCTTGCAACATCTCACGAAACTCAAAAATGCTGGTCTATTAGGTTTTTATGCCCCGATGAGGAATAAGCCAAGTGTCCACGAAATAGTTTGGGATGCGACATGCAACTGGTTATATAATGAAAAACGAGTCTCGGATTGAGGAAATGTTGTCTCCATTGGATTCTTGGCATAATATTTCAGCTATATCACCCCTCACTCCTTGGTCCAATCCCTTAGAAGTTGTTTTTTTCATGAATTTTGAGAACTAGTGTTTTGCTCAATTTGAAGCAATGCAACATTTTTATTTAGGGGTCCAATTTATGAAACCATGCCTTGGGAGAGGATAGACAATGTGGTCACTTATTACATACCTAAAAAATATTTCAACATCTCATGGAATTCAAAAATGATGCTCCATTAGGCTTTTATTCCCTCAGGAGGAATTCGTCAAGAGTCCCCTAATTGGTTTGGGATGCGACTTGCAATTGGGAATAAAATGAAAATCGAGAATGAGATTGAGGAATCATCGATTACGATGGATTACTGGGATACGATTTCATATATATCACCCCTCACTCCCAGGTTCCATGCCTTGAAATTTTCTTTACTCATTGATTTTGAGAACTAGTGTTTTTCTCAATTTGAAGCAATGCAACATTTTGATTAAGGGGTCCAATTTATGAAACCGTGCCTCGGGAGAGGATGGAAAATGTGGTCACCTATTCCATGCCTAAAAAATCTTGCAACATCTCATGAAACTAAAAAATGATACTCTTTTAGGTTTTAATGCCCTAGGGAGGAATTGGGCAAGAGTCCCCTAAATGGTTTGGTATGCGACTTGCAACTGAGCATATAACGAAAATCGAGACTTGGATTGAGGAACCGTCCTCTCCGTTGGGTTCCTAGCATAGGATTTTAGCTATATCACCCCTCACTACTAGGTCCAATTCCTCATAAGTTTTTTTTTTTTCATAAACTTCAATAACTAGTGTTTTGCTCAGTTTGAAGCAATGCAACATTTGGATTTAGGGGTCAAATTTAATAAACCATGCCTGGGGAGAGAATGGACAATGTGGTCACCTATTCCATGAGTAAATAAGCTTGCAACATCTCACAGAACTCAATAATGTTTCTTAGTTAGGATTTTATTCCCTAAGGAGGAATTGGCCAAGAGTCCCCGAAATGGTTTGGGATGTGACTTTCAACTGGGCATAAAATGAAAACCGAGACTCGTGTTGAGGAATCGTTGACTCTGATGGATTAGTGGAATAGGATTTTATCTATAAAACCCCTCACTTCCATATGCCATGTCGCAAAATTTTGAAGCAATGTAACATTTGGATTAAGGGGTCCAATTTATGAAACTGGGCCTCAGGAGCGAATGGACAATGTGGTCACCTAGTCCATGCCTAAACAATATTGCAACCTTTCAAGGATTTCCTACCACCTATCTTGTTAAATAATGTATTTTTTCATGTTTATGTCTTCAATGGATATCAAATAGATCATGTGCATCTATGCATTCACAAGAAACACAAAAGCACTTGAATTGGTTCAAAGTGATATCGGTTGGTCATTCCCCATTTCATCATTTTTAGGTGCATTATACATTCTCACTTCTATTGATGACTACTCTTGATGCACATGGATTTAATTATTAAAAATCAAATATGAATTTTTTAATATTTTTTATTTTTTTCACAGTATTGATTGAAAATAAAGTAAGACATCTGATGAAAATACTTTTCACTAATAATGGGAGAAAATATGTTAATAAAAACTTGATTGAATTTTTCTCTAAAAGTGGTATTCAAATGCATAATACATTTCCCTTACAAACCACAATAGAATGGGATAGTTGAACATAAGAAACCAATAGTTAAAGAAATGGTTAATTGTATGGTTTAATCAAAGAACCGAACATGTAAATTTTTGGCACAAACAATCGATTGTGCTAACCGTATATTCAATGGTGCTCCTACAAAAGTTGTATCAAATGTAACTCAAGAAAAATGTTGGTCTAAGATTTATCTTCATGTAATTCATTTTAAAGTTTTTATTCTAAATAATGGGCTCTCTTTCTAGATGAAAAACATAAGACAATGCAACCTAAAATTGAAAATCATAAAACAACACAACCAAGATACTTTGCATAATTATGGGGCATAAAGAAATAGCACAAACCCCACCCTCACCTAGGGTCCACTGACCTCTCGGTCATGGATATTCAAATTTGCTGAGTCGAATTGACTCTTCAGGCCCTTATTGAGCCCTCAAAATCCCATACACGTGTCCTTTTCCTTTGAACAAGTCAAAACAAAGACCTACATGAATTTTCCTCTAAACCCCTTTTACCTTTAAAATTGAATTCTGACTCTAGCCCTCTATCTCAGGTGGAAACCCCATATAACCTCGGTTGGGATCAGGTGCCTGTCAAAGCATGATACCATGGGGCTTCAGAGATTTGAGAAAATTGAAACCCTTAGCACCTACTTCTTTCTAAATAGTCAGTCCTCCGAGACACCTTAATCCACTGAAATGTCACTTCGCCAACAACCGACCCTGATTTGAATTCAGGCCTCGGGACTTCGACAATCCCCACTCCTTTGCGCTTCAAATCACCAGATGTGCGAAGTCTGAAGGAATTCCATGGTTATCCCCCATGCAACTTCTCCTGATCTAACAAATGTTGTAGCCTATACCTAGATCCAACGGTTCCTGTAGCTCCTCCTCCATGATATTGCGCTCTCCTCACAAACTTGGGATATTTTAGAATACTTAAAGGCTGCGACCTTTGAACCTCCCTCCACTGGACCAACCACTTAGAAAATGTTAGGATATTTAGACACTTAGGAGTTAGTAAGATGTACTTGGTCTATTGTGTCATTAGGTAAAAGTGTGTTTTCAAGTGTGTTTCTTTAGTATGCATTAGTATGAATTTGTAGTTAGGAAATCCGATGGTCACGATATGTTCCGGACATAGAGTGATCCGATGGTTCATACTCTCCTCAATCTTAATGACCATTGATCCATGGATTAACACCCAATTGGTCCATGATCTCTATTTAAATAGCATGGAGGTTCATTTGTCAATGATTGATTGTGAGAAACTCTCTTGTGAAATCTCTCTATAATCTTTTTCTTTGCATTAATAAACTTCTCCAAGTGGTTGCATTGGTTGGGGCCATGGATGTTTCCTCATAGGGGTTTTACCACGTGAAAACATTGATGTGTTGATCTTTGATCTGGTTATGTGAGTGGTTACTGAAGGGGTTTGTCCTATGTTGGAATACCGGTGTTGTCGAACATGGTATCAGAGCTTGTTTGAAGACCCCCTCCTATTGTAGATCGAGATCGTGAAGCCGAGTTGCCTCATATCCACTTTCTATCATTTTCATACATTTCTAGGCTGAGAGGACTATTCCATTGTGTCCAGAGCGCTCGTTTCAGTTGGGAACACTTTTCGTTTCACTCGAAAAGGTTTCCACTTGCCCAAGATATGGCCATTACAGTCAGATCTGGAGGTATAATGCTTGAATACACATTTTTAAAATTTTTTGCAGAGTAGTATTTTGATTTTATTTTATTTTTGTTTTATTTATTTTTGGGTTGCTACTCTTTTAGATCTGGGTATTCTCTTTTCCTTGCGCCCTGTGCGATCTCAGAAAATTATAAACATATAGGAAAAAGTGCATCTTCTAGGTAATCTAACCGAGATCTAACCCTTGTTATCATCGAGAAGCGAAATTTTTTTCTTGTGTGAGAATTTTTTTTTTTAGCACGCTCTCCAAGGCCGTCAACAACAACAACAACCCCAATCCTCCTTTTGAACATTACAATATGTTTTGCTAGATCATTTGGTTAAAATTTGCCTTATTAAGTAAGAGGTCTTGAGTTCAAGTCTCTCTTTTGTTACCTTTTTTTGGAAAAGTTCATGCTAAAATTGTAAAGTGTATTTCACTTCAAGTATAAAAGTGAATCACTATAAGTAGCTTTAATATTTTATTTTATAGTTATTTATTTTTCATGCATCTTTTCTGTTATAAAGTAACTTCATTGTAAAATTGATCCCCGCTTCTCTTTATAAAAGTGGGTCACTTCATAAAGCAACTTACACAATCACGTGGTCATTTGGTTACCGATTGTGCCTTTTTTTAAAAAGGGCATAACTCTAACATCGAAAGTCCATTTTCAGTGTTGTTTTTTTTAAAACCGCATAACTTTTCGATCTCTTTCCATCTAGATCATCAGTTTCAGTCTTTAAATCCACATTATTTGCATATTTAATATGGATTATGTTGGCTACAGAAGTCACCACTGGATTACAGCAAGAGTAAGCCTGAGGCCCATCAGTTTATACCATGATTTGTTTATAAAGGGGGTGATCGAATGGAAGTAAACTCAGAACAATATCGCTCACTCAGAAAACTGGGTTGGAACAACAAGGACATGTGAGGTCTTGATTTAACTTGAGCCAGTAAATTCACATAGTGGTGAGTAAGTGGAGGGAAAGAAAGGGGAAAAGTCTCAGATGTGAGATCCTCTCAGACCAGAGAAACTTCAAAGTAAACCTCAAACATTGCAAAACTAATACAATCAAACATACATCATATAGTTACAACAACACCCGACTGGATCATCCATACTCGAGCTTTCAGATTCAGAGGAACAAGGAAAGGGGGAGGCTTTACAGTCGAGCTTTCTCAAAATATCATTGTGTAACCAGAGAACCAGAGGCTTTGTTAAAGATTTACAGTCAGGAGCTTAGCTCTACCATCGATAAATTACAAAAATGGAAAAATTTCCTACATATACCCAAGCCAATAACGACAGCAAAACCGAGACTTATCATTAAAAAAATTACGTCTGCATGTTTACTAGCAGACTACACCTGCAGTCTCTGGATGGTCGTGCACTCATGTCAGACACAATTAGGCTCCTGGAAACCCTACAAAAGAATTGACCTGTCTCAGGTCCCTTTCTGGAAATTCCATTTATGGTGGAGATGATGTCTAACCACCACCAACCACCTCAATAACTCCTTCCTTGGGACTGGGAATGGCCCGATCAACTCTATACTCTTAGGACATGGAGGTCGTCTCACGCTGCCACCTGGATCAGCTGAATGACCTAATGATAAGGCATGGAGGCCGGTGCGAAGACTGGGGCACATAATTGGAAGTGGTGGATGAGCGGTGACCAGGCAAGGTGAGGGGAAACAACAAATGAGAAGGTGATGGGACATGATTGGGTGAGGGAGGACGCATTACTTATGAATGAGCGATGCGGAAAGGAGAGGGATAGGTGTCGGAAGGAAAGAGGTTGAAACGAGAATAAGGTGGGCCAGGATGTCACTGAGTGGAGGTGAGATATGGAGTGGAAGACAGATGGTAGAACATGACAGGTTAAGGCAATCGTGAAGAGATAATAGGGGGACCCACACAAAGGTGCCCATTTCAGACCCCCCCCCTTATTAAAGGTATAAAGGAAAAGGGGGTTCGGAATCCAATCTTGTCCATAGATCTGAGCTCCCAAATCTAGGGCGTTGAGAGATGCACGCTCAATTCCAGACACCCCCCCCCCTTTGTTAAAGGTAGAACGACGAAGGGGGGCCGGAATGGAACCCTGGCCGTATATCTGGACACGCAGATCTTGGCTGCTCAGATTTGCCTGCTCCTTAGTTTCATGATATGCGCTTGGGCACTTCTAGCATAGGCCGCAAATGATCACCCTTTAGTCGGTTTTTAACCCGCCTCTTCGCCTTTTGTGACATGGGCTTGACTTAGGATAGAAAATGACCCATACCATAATTTTTGCTAACATTAGTCTCCATGGGGGATAGAGTTGTCCCTGTGATGCTCTAAGAACTTGTTCTGCAGTTCTAGTGCCTTGCTGTTGGGCTATGGAGTCATTTATTAAGCCAAAAATAAACAAAAAAAACAATATTTACAAAAACAGAGGAGTCGTCTAAGGCTCAAAAAAAAACATTTCTTCAGGAAATGCCCATTTACTAGGTTGTTAAAAACTTCTTCACCCTCCAAATCCTGCAACCTCTATGTGTTATTTAAGAATACTTTAGAGATTTTGAAGGGCCCGATCCAGAGGGCCTCAAACTTGTTGTGTTTGCCCCTATCCTGCCTGGGTGCATCCCACTTAAGCACCAAATCTCCCAGATCGAATTCCTCCTTCCTAACCTTCTTGTCAAAAGCATGCTTGATCTTCTACTGATGACTGTGAGCTAAGTCCTACCTGCTCTTTGATCTTTTGCAACTCCACCACTTGATGAATTATTTTGACCATATGGTCTGGCTCTCCTTTGTGCTCTTGAAATAATTTGGCCATAGGTAAAGTGAGATGAGTGGGGAACACAGCCTTTGTCCCATAAACAAGTTGAAAAGGTGAGGTGCCCAGGGAATTCTTTGTTGTCACTCGATCGGCCCATAGAGAGAATTTGAGCTTTGAATCCCTGGCCTTCTTATTGTCTTCCAATAATCTTTTAATGAGCTTGATTATGCTTTTATTGGAAGATTCTGCTAGTTCATTTCCTTGAGGATAATAGGGAGTCGAGTGAATTAGGGAAATATCGAACTGCTCACAGAACTTAACAAGAGGCTCAGACTTGAAAGAAGCAACATCATCAGTGACAATCCTGCTGGGACAACCAAATCTGGCTATGATATCCTCCAGGAAACTGATAATTACCTTGTGTGAAGCACTCCTGGTGGGGGCGGATTCTATAAACTTGGTGAAATAGTCTGTTGCGGTCAGGATCCATCTGTGTTGGCCACTTGAAGGAGGATGGATTTCCCTAATGAAGTCCATCCCCCACTGTTGAAAGGGTGCTAAAACTACTACAGGCTTTAATGGAAGAGATTTGAGATGTTTCTTCCTTGAGAATCTTTGGCATTTGATGCAAGCTCTGACTTCTCTGCAGACATTAGTGAATAAGGTGGGCTATTAGTACCCAGCCCTGAGAATTTTGTGGGCTATGGTCTTCCAGAAGTGATGCCCTCCACAAAGGTTGTTGTGGAAATCAAACATAACTTTCTAGGCTTCTTGTGGATTCAGGCACCTTAGAAACACTCCTAGAGGGTCTCTCCAGTACAAGACATGGTCAATAAGGAAATAGCTGACCTCCTTGAGATTTAAATCTCTTGCGTTGCTTTTTCCCATCCCATCAGGAGGCTTTAATTCTTGCAGAAAGTACAAAATGTCTCTGTACTAGTTGCATTCTGTTAGTGATAAGTGACCCTGAGAGCTTTGGCTAGACGACTCAACTTGCTGATTTCCTGAGCAAGAGTTGATGAAGCTAACCCCCAAGGCCTTGCAATTGGATTCAACCAACAACTTGGCCAAACCCTATCCTTTTACCAACTTGGTGGGATTTATCTCCATGTCAAACTCTAGGATCTTGGCAATCCATTTACCTCTTCTCCCATCTATGTCAGGATGTATAAGGATGTCCTTCACAGAGGCTGAAGGAACGTATGCAGTCACTCTTGAGTGAAAGACATAGAATTTGAAAGCTCTGAAAGCTTTCACCAAGGCATAGGCCTACTTCTCCATGATATCATACCTAATTTGTGCATCTCTCAATGCCTTACTAAAGAAGGAAATGGGTTGCTCTCACCCTTTCTCATTTTTTTGCAATAAGACCGTTGCTACTGTATCAAAAGAAGAAAAAGAAAAAATTAGGAAATCCTTGGAATAATCAGGACTGATCAGCACAGGTGCCTTGGTCAATGCCTTCTTTATTTGGACAAAAGATTCCATGGGTTCAATAGTCCATTTTACTTCATTTCCCTTTCTGAGCATGGTTGTGATGTGTTTCACCACCTCAGAAAAATTTGAGTCGAACCTCCTCAGAAAGTTAATATTCCCTAGAAAAGTTTGGACTTCTTTTCTAGACCTGGGAAGTGACAGGGTCTGAATTGCCTCTACCCTGCTAGGATCAATTCTCACTCCCTCTACTGATACTATATGGCCTAACAACTTCCCCTCCTTCATAGAAAACAAAGATTTCTTGGGATTTAAGGAAAGGACAAACCTCATCATTTCAAGAAAACTTTCCTCAAGTGACAATAGTGCTCTTTATCAGACCTGGAGAAGACTATTATGTCATCCAGATAGATCACCACAAACCGATCTGTGTCCCCGATGAAGGCTATGTCCATGGCTCACTGAAATGTTTCCCCTGCATTCATTAGTCCAAAAGTCATTTTGGCATACATGAATGTGCCCTAAGGAGTGGTGAAGGTTGTCTTTTCTCTGTCCTCAGGCATGATTGATATCTGATTATAGCCAGAAAAACCATCAATCATGGATATCTTAGATGCACCAGTAACCCTCTGCAATATGTATTCCATGTTGGGCAAGGGATAATTGTCTTTCTTTGAGCTCCTGTTTAGGTTCCTAAAATCGACGCAGAGCCTGATTTCTCCACTTTTCTTCCTTACCGGGACCAAATTGGCCACCCATTCAGAGTATCTCAAGGGGACAATGATTTGGGCATCTAACAATTTCTTCACTTCTCTCTCCATGACAGGAAACAACATGGGATTTATCTCTCTTAGCTTTTGCCTAAATGGCTTAGCCTATTCCTTTAATGGGATCTTGTGTTCAATAAAATATGTGTCATATGTCTTGAGGTCTTCATAGGGCCATGCAAACACATCAACAAATTCTTTTAATAACTCAGTATATTTGACCCTCTGTTCTTTGGTTAGGCTGCTTGACAACTTGACAAACTTAGGCTCCTCCTGTGTGCCAATGTTGCATTCAGCTGTATCAGCATCTTCATATGAAACCCTACCCTTTACTGCCACATCATTCCCATCAAACAATCTTTCTAAAGGGACTAGTCCCTTCGGAATGTTATTGCTAGGTAGATGAATAATATGGTGATTATCAATTTTATTTAAAAATATCTCAGGGTGAGGGTGATTTTTGAGATCAATGTGCAATGCAGAAAATTCGTCGACAGACTGAAGAATTTTTTTGATTTTAAGATCGTCTTAGAATACCTTCCAATGCTCGATATTGTCCAGTATAGATGGCCTATATCTTATCTCAACATAATGTTTGATATTAGGTGGTAGAGGGATCTTCAACAGACTAGCTGAGACAGCTAAGGAATCGGCCAAAGTATTCTCCTCTCTTGGAATAAAATAAATGTTGAAAGCCAAGAAGAAATTATCAATCAGGTCCCACAACTCATTTCTGTAACTCCTGAGCCGAGGATGCCTAGCCTGATAAGCATTCCTGACTTGTTGGATTATCAACTGAGCATCTCCAAACACTGCTACCTCTTCAATTCCCATTTCTTTTGCAGCCCTTAAGCCTAGAATAAGAGCTTCATATTCCGCCACATTATTGGTAGCTTCAAATTCCATCTTGTATGACAGGGATATGGTTTCCTTCCAAGGGGCCACAAGAACCACTCCAGCGCCGACACCTTCCCTAGAATAATCTCTGTTGAAGAACATTTTCCAAACAAAGGTGGTTGGAGGAGGTATTTCGTGATTAAATATGGGTTGCTTTCTGATTTGGAAAGGGGCTTCAGGAGTCCTAGTGATCTGCAACAAACTAGACCCCAAATTAGTGTCAAGTGCAAAGATAGGATGATTGGTGGGGTCTGCTTCATCAATAACAATGTAGGCCAGCTGAGCTTCTCTGTATAACCTCTTGTGTTCCCCTCTAAAGACTAGAATGGTGGCATATGTGAGATCCATCTGTAATGCTCCTCCAAGTTTTCTAATCCAAGATCTTGACAACAACATGTCGAACTTGGGGGGGACATCAGCTACTACAATGTCCATGACCACACTCTTCATTGGCAGCTGAAATAAAGAGACCACCAATTCTTTGATGACTCCAAGACATTGCACCCTCCTTGAATCAAAAGAGTACAAATCTTGATAAGCCTTTGTCACTTCCAGTCCCAATTCTTCCATGACTATTTTGGGCATAAGGTTGTGGGAAGCTCCTAAATCCATGAGGTAATTATGCAGCACCTTATCATGTATGTTCAGGGATGTGTAGAAGGGAGGGGATGAATCATCTTTGTCTTCTACCATGGGACGTAAGACGACGACTAGCTTTTCATCTTGAAGATTTACTGAGTCTGAGGGAGGCTAGGGGGACGCAGATTGTAGTAGTTTGGAGAGGGACCTTTTGAAATCTTCATTTTTAACTATCTCTGAGAGGGGTACGAGAATTCTAATATTTTGAATTTCATGCTCAAAACTAAAGGAGGGAAAAGGATTAGGAGCTTCCCTTACCTCAGAGACATGTTCTTTGGCTGTTGGCAAAATATTATGAGTTTTCTTCTCTTTAGTAGTGATTGTTACATGCTTAGCAGGTTTTTCTGCTATGAGGGGTTGATCATGGCTATCAAAATTCCCTTATTTCTTCTTTGACCCGAGATGATATATGTTAGGAGTGTTGTTGGCCTTTTCCCCTTTTCCCAACTCATTGAATTGACTGTTCATAAGGGATTATTCATATATAGATTGAGTCAAATGGGGAAAAGGGAAGGTGTCTTCAATACAGTGAATTTTAGGGACGAGCTCATTTGTCTCCTCTCCTTCCACATGAGCAACTAGGTTGTTTTGGAGAGGGGTTTGGATCCTCTGCTCATCTCTATCTTTGCTCCTTTATTCCCTTGGCAAAGCCTGTGGCATATTATTGCTGAGCCTCCTGAGGCCTCCGTTATCAGTATTCTGGGGATTCCTATACATGGGCTTCCCTTCCAACTCCCACCTTTCCATTCTAGCCGAAAGAAATTTTAGCATTTTAGTTACCTCATATGTCTGAAAGGGAAGGGGAGAGGAATTGGATGAGGTGGCTTCAGGTTTCTTCCTAGGTATGTCTCTATCAACCTTATTCCCAAGTCAGTCAATAGCCAATATTTTAGACTCTACTTCCACGGCTGCATCCTGCATGTGAGCCAGAGTAGTGGCTCTCTTTTCCCTCAACAAAAGGTAGAAATCGGGATCAAAAGTGATATCATAAGTGATCTTAGTAGAGGCTTCTGAGGGCTTTATTTCAGTGGGGATCTTATTGTACATTTTATTGAATCTCTTGGAGAAATCAGAGACAAACTCTCCTTCCTCTCTCTTAAAAGACCCGAACTCTGTCATGTAATATATGAAGTCTTTTTTGTCTCCCCACTGTCTCAAAAAGGCATTATCCAAAGCCTCAATCCCATCAATAGATCTAGGAGGCAGGGCCCTAAACCACTCTCTAGCTTTGCCTTCAAGGCTATGGACGAAAATCCTCATCCATACGTCTGCATGCATGATAACATGATCATTTGTAAGACTGTAAAAGGCTTCAAGGTGTTCTTCTGCAGCTATGTCCCCTTCGACTGTAAACTTGGGCATCTGCTTAAGGTAGCCATCTACTGGAAGGGCATTGAGAGGCTAAGGTAACACAAGGGGAGCATACCTAGCAGCTATTATAGTCTCCATTCTAGTCATGGGGGGATTTAATCCTACCATCGGAATATTAGGTGGAGGAGAACTCAGAGGAGAAGGGGATCGAATAGGGGATGCTGGAAATGAGATTCCAAGTGGAAGGGGAAACAATGAGGGATTCAGAGAGAAGGCTAAGGGGCTTAAATCAGCAAATGCTTCTCTTTGTGCAGTTACAACAACAATAGAAAGAGGAGGGGTGGTAAAACTAGGAGTGGGGAAGTCTTCTATGGTCCTAGGTCTATTCCAAGGTACAACTTCAGGAGAGAGGGGAGTGACAAGGATTTTTCCTTCCAATCCCAAACCAGAAGGGGAAAACTCAGCAGGGACACTCCCGAAATTCAGGAAATAGGAAACTTCAGAAACAAGTCTACTAGGACACTGAGAAGAAGAAAATGGAGTTTCTAGAAATGGAGATGGAAAAATACCTGGTTCAAAGGTGGAAGTTTCTCCTTCAGAGTCCTTTCCTGTTCTGATAATCACTTCTGGATCAGCTTCAGGCGTAGCTAGAGGCAGTTTTGGATGGGACTATGTGTGTCTACCTCTGAAAGCCATGACTAAAACAACAGGTTCGCCATGGTGGAGTCATCACAATGGAGTCACTAGGTGCACAATAGCAATCTCATAGGTCTCTGATGCCTGATGCACCTTTAGAATCAGAGGCTCAATGTCATTCAATCCCAGGGAAAATTTTCAACTTCGTCCCCGACAATGGTGCTAGAAATGTTGGCTACAAAAATTACTCCTGGATTGCAGTAGGAGTAAGCCTGAGGCCCATCAGTTTATCTCATGATTTATTTATAAAGGGGGTGATCGAATGGAAGTAAAATCAAAACAATATCGCTCACTCAGAAAACTGGGTTGGAACAGCAAGGACATGTGACGTCTTGATTTAACTTGAGCCAGTAAATTCACATAGTGGTGAGTAAGTGGAGGGAAAGAAAGGGGAAAAGTCTCAGATGTGATATCCTCTCAGACTAGAGAAACTTCAAAGTAAACCTCAAATGTTGTAGAACTAATACAATCAAACATGCATCATATAGTTACAACAACACCCGACTGGATCATCCATACCCGGGCTTTCAGATTCAGAGGAGCAAGGAAAGGAGGAGGTCGGCCGCCATTAAACAAGAAATCTCAAAATATCATTGTATAACTAGAGAACCAGAGGCTTTGTTAAAGCTTTACAATCGGGAGCTTAGCTCTACCATCGATAAATTACAAAAATGGAAAAATTTCCTACATATACCCAAGCCAATAACAACAGCAAAACCGAGACTTATCATTAAAAACATTACATCTGCATGTTTGCATCTGCATGGTCGTGTGCTCGTGTCAGATGCAATCAGGCTCCTGGCAACCCTACAAAAGAATTGACCTATCTCAGGTCCCTTTCTAGACTTTCCATTTATGGTGGAGACGAATGTCTAACCACCACCAACCATCTCAATAATTGCTTCCTTGGGATTGGGAACGACCAGGTCAACTCTGCACTCTTGGGACATGGAGGCCCTCTCGTGCTGCCACCTAGATCGGATGAACAACCTAATGATAAGGTGTGGAGGCAGGTGCGAAGACTGGGGCACACGATTGGAAGTGGTGGATGAGCGGTGACTAGGAAGGGTGAGGGGAAACAATGAATGAGGAGGTGACGGGACATGATTGGGCGAGGGAGGACACGTTGCTTATGAATGAGTGATGCAGAAAGGAGAGGGATAGGTGTCGGAAGGCAAGAGGTTGAAATGAGAATAAGGTGGGCCAGGATGGCACTGAGTGGGGGTGAGATATGGAATGGAAGATAGATGGCAGAATATGAAAGGTGGAGTCAATCGTGAAGAGATGATAGGGGGACCCACACAAAGGCGCCCATTCCAGACCCCCCCACTTGTTAAAGGTAGAAAGGAAAAGGGGGTCCCAAATCCAAACTTGTCTATAGATCCGGGCTCCCAAATCCAAGCCGTTGAGAGATGCACGCTCAATTCCGGACTCCCCCCCGCTTTGTTAAAGGTAGAATGATGAAGGGGGTCCAGAATGGAACCCTGGCCGTAGATCTGGACATGCATATCCTGGCCACTCAGACTTGCCCACTGCTTATTTTCATGATATGCGCTTGGGCACTTCTACCACATGCCACAAATGATCACCCTTTAGTGGGTTTTTAACCCACCTCTTCACCTTTTGCACCATGGGCTCGACTTAGGAGAGAAAATGACCCATCCCAGAATTTGTGCTAACAACTTCTACAAGTATTTTCTTGCTTACCAGCAACAACTACTTCCAATAGAAATTTCATAAGGAATATTTATTAAGAACTAAAGGCTTGTAACAGATTGCCTTGGGAAAGGAAAAAACACCCACTGATGCTGATAAGAAATCCAAGTGGAATAATAGGAATGATGAAGAACGTCGACTAATAGAATTTCGATCTCTCTTGATTTAAGGTAACACCTTCAAGATATTGATGACCCCAAAGAAGCTTGGGACACGATTGAATATTTGTATGGTAAACTTAATATGATTCGAGCACAATAGTTAGAAAATCAAATACTGAGCTTGAGTCCAAATGATTTCTCTTGCCTTGGAGACTATCTATCTAGGTTTAAAACACTCAGAATTTTGTGTGAAGAATGTAAGATAAATATGGAGGAAGAGCGTTGCATCTATCTTATTCTTTCTAAGCTAGGTAGTGCATATTCTGTGTTTGTATCTACCTTTTATGCCATGAGAGAGGCTCTAGGGGAAGAAGCTTATGAAAAACCCACTCTTGAGTCCTTTTGTGCTTCTTTGATTTGAGAGGAAGATAAGCTTGTGCAATTTGGAGTGATCAACACCGCAGGTCCCCCCGACCAAGCCTTAGTTTCCCAACATAAACATAAACCCAAGTATCCCAAGAAGAAACATCCTCGCTACAACAACAAACAACATAAGGGTCCCAAACCTGCTCAGACAACTTCAGCTCCTACTGGTGATAAAGGAGAAAAATATAAAAGTAATAATACCAACAAACATTGCAACTTTTTTTATAAAGATGGTCATGATGAGTCCAAATGTTTCAAGAAGATGGCTGCTTTAGAAGCAGTGATGAGGAAGCACAACATCAGTATTGATTCTACTTCTTCTTCTGGTTTCTCCTTCAATTCAAATTCTACTACTACTTATTCTTCTGATGAGTGGCTTATTGATTCAGGAGCATCTTATCATATGGCTAAGGATAAAGCCATATTTTCTGCTCTAAATGAATGTAACACCAAGAAAATATTTGTTGGTGATGATAGATCTCTTAGTGTTGTAGGATCTGGAACAGTTCAAGTAGATAATGGTCATTTCAATGATGTATTATGTGTTCCAAGTCTTTCTTGTAACCTTCTATCAATATATCAAGTCGCTCATTCAAGTGAAGGTAAAACTGTCAAGTTTTCACCTCACCAAGTTGTAATCAAGGATCTAAAAGATCCTAAGCATGTTCTTGCAACTGGAATTACTGATGATATTACTAGGTTGTACAAATTTGACAACTTTGGGTCATCAACTTTTTCATCAATTTTTGTTTCTCATAGCGATGACTTGAGCAAACTTTGGAATGAGCGGTTTGGTCATCTAAACTATCGCTCATTGCAACAACTATGTAATCAAAAAATGGTGATTGGTCTTCCTCTTGTTTCATGCAGAGATGGTGTTTGTGTTCTTGGCAAACATCATCGGGACATTTTTGACAAACGTGCCTCTTGGCATGCCTCGGGTCCTTTGCAGCTTGTTCACAGTGATTTGTGTGGTCCACTTTATTTTTCTTTTTTTTCTGGGTGCAAGTATTTCTTAATTTTCATTGATGACTTTTCCAAACGTACTTGGGTTTACTTCTTAAAACTCAAGAGGGAAGTTTTTGACAAGTTTTTGGCCTACAAGGCCCTTGTAGAAAAGCAATCTGGACATCAAATTCAAAGGTTAAGTACAGATAATGGAGGTGAATATGTGAACAATAATTTTACAAGCTACTTCACTACATAGGGAATCCAAATGCAACACATTGTTCCATATACACCACAACAAAATGTTGTTGCTGAGAGAAAGAACAACACATTAAAAGAAATGGCTAATTGTATGATCCAATCTAAGGGATTAAGTCTAAAGTATTGGGTGGAAGCCATCAAATGTGAAAATTACATAGTAGATCACACTCCCACAAAGGTTCTTAAAAATATAACACTGAAAGAATCTTGGACTAAAATTAAACCAGATGTAAGTCACTTCTGTGTATTTGGCAGTATAGCATGGGCTCGTATTCCTGATGAGAAAAGGAAAGCATTGTAGCCTAAAAGTGAGAAGTGTATATTTGTTGGTTATTCTGAAGATTTCAAAGGTTACATACTTCTTCAATCACATTGTAATGAAATTATTATTAGAAGAGATGTTAAATTTGAAGAAAATATCTTGGCCTGTGAGCCTAATTCGATGATTGTACCTTCTTCGGCTTGCGAGCCATCTTCGACATTTGTGCCTTCTTATGATCTAGTTTATTCTTCAGATGATGATAGTGAGGATGAAAATCCACCTTTGCCTACTCACCCTCCTCCAGATGATTCCTTTGAACCTAAAACAACACCAGCTCCACCGCATCCTAGATGGGTCCGTTCAACACGAGAAACAACTAGTGATCTTGTCGGTGATCCTTCAGATCAACGTCGAACACGTTCACAGTTCCAACGAGCCTCTTCTCTTTTGGCTCAAGTTTTAGAAACTCATGATCTAGAGACATTTGCAGAAGCTTCAGGTCATCCAGATTGGGATACAGTAATGAATGAAGAGTATCGTTCTTTAATGGAAAATGATACTTGGGATCTTGTACCTCTTCCAAAAGGAAGAAAACTTGTTAGATGAAAATGAGTCTATAGAACAAAGTATGCATCAAATGGAAGTGTTGAAAGACACAAGGCTTGGTTATTTGCCAAAGGATTTTCCCAAGTTGAAGGAATTGACTATAATGAAACCTTTTCCCTTGTAGCAAAAATGAATTCCATCTACCTTGTTCTTTCCCTTTCTACCTCACATAAATGGGAGGTCCATTAGATGGATGTTAAATACACCTTCTTGCACGGAGATTTTCAAGAAGAAATATACATGGAACAAATTTCTGGCTATGTCCAGAATGACTCTATCCTTGTTTGTCGTCGCAAAAAATCTCTTTATGGTCTGAAGCAAGATCCCCGAGCTTGGTATGCCAAAATTGATAGCTTTCTTATTGCCACTAGATTCTCTAGATGCCATTCTGATCCTAATGTCTATAAAAAGAAATTAGGAAGCCATCTTATAATCCTTTTCCTTTATGTTGATGACCTTATCCTTACTGGTAGTGACTCAAAACTTTTAAACCATGTGAAAACCAGCCTTAAGAAGAAATTTGAAATGACAGACTTAGGCTTTTTTCACTATTTCTTTGGCCTCCAAGTTTTGCAAACCAATGAAGGAATTTTTCTTTCCCAGTATAAGTATGTTTGTGACCTTCTTCATCGCTTTCACATGGACGATTGTAAAACAACCCCTTATCCCTTCTAGTCTAGAGTCAAGCTTTCTGCCACCTGTACTTTTCCTGAAGTTGATCAGTTTGGATTCTAGCACCAGCATCCATGATCCAGATTATTTTTGGCACGAAATGAGAGCGGAGATATAATAAATAAATGCACAGAGATATTGCGTATATACAGTAATATAACATAAATATATCAAAGATGCAACCATAAACACAGAGATATAGTAATACATGATTTCTATTAATGAAAGAAATGTACAGAGACTATAAAAATATAGAGTGAAAGACTCGCTATAATGGTGGCATCTTATCTCAGAGAAGAGATGTGAAGGCTACTCACATTCACAAGAAGATGATTACAATGAGGCTCTGAAGGCCCTTTTACAATAAACGGGAATGCCAAAATTCCTAGACATCCAAATATCTAACCCTAGGAGATGAAGCGCCCAAAGTCATGTGAGCCCCGTTTGGGTAAGTTAGTACATCAACTTCCCGGGGTTGTAACTTTTGCATATGATCTCCAGTTTAGGCGTATGATAGCTTGTTGGAAAGGTATTGTAGAGGAGATTCATTTTGGGGGCTCAATCATGCCTTCGAATATCATTGAGAAACTCGATCTCAAAAAACCTTCATTTAGGCCCTCAAAATGGCCCTGGAAGTTAAAACCTGCTAAAAATAGTAAATTGTCAAAATTGCCAGAAAGCTGTTTTGAGCTAGTTGGAAAAGGTGGGTGGCCACCGATATCCACCTGGATCAATCCTCCCTCCTTAGGAATCAATGGTCTCCATTACGTTGAGTTCCTGGGGGAGAAGGAAAAGTGTTTGTTGAATCTGCATCTTGGTGAGATACTTGTCTTGCTGGAGATGTCGCATTGCTCAGTTTGTGGAAGTCTATCATGAACCCATTGAGGTTGTTCAACAAATCGGGCTACATGAGAGGATTTTGTGCAGAAGGAATCTTTTCATTTTTCTATAGCCTTGTCGACCTGCTTCTGTAGGATAAAAGGTGCTTGGGGTGGGGCTGTAGTGGTTGCAGTGTCCTTCTATTCTCCTTTTGAACAGATTATGAAGAAGCTAAATTTTGCAGTATGAGATACTACTTTGCGACACTTTTTAGGTGGAACAGTAGTGGGAAATACCTCTGGTATTCTGTAGAGATGACCCCCCAAAGTGAAAATAACACTACGAGGTCGAGACTCATAAATAGCATGGCGCTTCCACATATATGGCTAGCCCAAGAGAACATCATAGAAATCCAGTGGGGCAACATCACATAATACCTCATCCTTGAAGGGTTGGATGCCATATGACAATCAACACTGCTGGCTGACACAAAGATCTCATCCTTGGCGAAGACACCCGATGCTGTATGGCTGTGGGTGTGGTGTTGTCGACAATCCCAACTGTTCGACAACCTCTGCTGAGATGAGGTTCTTTTGGCTTCCGCTATCAACAATAAAACGCAGCGGGGTCCCCTTCACCCACATTTGTGAATGAAAAAGATGCTCCCCCTCTTCAGGATCTGTTGGTTCTTTTGGTTGAATTGATGTGGTCGCAACAAGAAGTGGGGTCTTCATCAATGAGCTGTCCTTTACTGGTATTTTCAAAATCAGATTATGAATCAGGGTTCGTCTCCTTGTCTTTGACCTCAGCCACCAATGACTGTTTTGAGCGACATTCATCGGTTTTGTGTCAGGGGATTTCATGGAAATCACACCATTTTTCGGTGTCCTTCTTTGTCTTCCCGTGACCCTTCTTTTCCTATGTCTTGGATTGGTTTTCAGGAGACTGTTTGTTAGGGTTGTCTTAGTCATACTTTGGTTGTTACGAATTTGCAGACCCAAACTCCCATTTGTTCTGGTGCTTAAATTTATGCTCGATTTTAACAACATATAGATAGGCAACACTGAGTGATGAGATGTCCAGAAAATCCATTTCAGTTTGGATGTATCTATGTAGAGCCCCACAATATTTCAGAACCAAATGTCGCTCGGAGTCTTTGATACCTAGCTTGGTGCCTGTTGGCAGCCAACCCAATTTTTTTTCGATTACTCTCGAAAGCTGCCTACACCCCTTGCGGTATCATGACAAATCATTGTCGCATTGTGTTAATGGACATGTTTCTCGTTTTCTTCAACCATTACAATTCAATTTCGACTCAGTTTTCACAATTGCAAATGTGAAAACACCTATTTCGTTAATTATACTGTCGTCGTCTTTTTGATTTGTTGGTTGATATTTGATCACTGGTTTATCATATGATTGGTAAAGGTTTGTCAAACTTATGTTCTTAATCTTTGTCTTACCCTGATTACGCAGTTGCATGTATTTCACCATTAAACCTTTGGGCATGAAAGTTATTGGTTCTATTTATTGAAAGTTATAACATACTTGCACATATTGTTTTATTCTTGTTATAGTTTTCATTTGATTATCATATAAAAACATTGCATTGTGTGGCTCTAAGGTTTTGGAATACAAACGYAAGGTTTTGGAATACAAACGCATGTGATATATGCTAACTATAATGGCAAGTTTGTAAAGGTATGATAACATGGTTTTGATGGCGCATAAGTTGATCTTATTCGATCTTGGAAGATCGATTCTTTGCATGTTATGCTTGCAAAGCAAATTACATGATGAGTATTAAAACCCGAGCTATCAGTTAGCAATTAAACCTTGTGATTAAGTGGAAAATGGTGGAATTCTCACGTTAATTCGCAATTAATGCAGGTACTGTGTTGGTGATTAAACTTCACACTT
>ML777861.1:509455-554247 GCA_009831015.1 Picea engelmannii
GAAATGTACAGAGACTGTAAAAATACAGAGTGAAAGACTCGCTAGAATGGTGGCAGCTTATCTCTGAGAAGAGATGTGACGGCTACTCGCATTCGTAAGAAGATGATTACAATGAGGCTCTGAAGGCCCTTTTACAATAAACAAGAATGCCAAAAGTCCTAGACATCCAAAAACCTAACCCTAGGAGATGAAGCGCCAAAAGTCATGTGGGCCCCGCTTGGGTAAGTTAGTACATCAACTTCCCGGGGTCGTAACTTTTGCATATGATTTCCATTTTAGGCGTATGATAGCTTGTTGGAAATATATCATCGAGGAGATTCATTTTGGGGGATCAATCATGCCTTTGGATATCATTGAGAACCTCGATCTCAAAAAACCTTCATTTAGGCCCTCAAAATGGCCCTGGAAGTTAAAACCTGCTAAAAATAGTAAATTGTCCAAATTGCCAGAAAGCTATTTTGAGCCAGTTGGAAAAGGTGGGTGGCCACCGATATCCACCTGGATCAATCCAACTAGCCTTTGGTGTGACAATCAGAGTTCCATCAATCTCGCCAAAGACCCATTTCAACATCAACATAGAAAACACATCGAGCTACACATGCACTTCATCAGAAAGCTCATTCATTATCAAGTTATTGAAGTGCTCTTTTTCCCTACAGAAGATCAAGTTGTAGACATTTTCACAAAGTCTCATATAGAAGCAAATTTTTCCAGAATTAAATCTATGTTAGGAGTTCAGGAAGTTGTGATTAAGGGGGGATAGGCTCTAATGGCTCCTTCCTTATCCTATTGTGTCACTATTGTAAATTCTTCAATCTTATCCCAAGTTGTTCTTAAGGGGGGATGTTAGGATATTTGGACACTTAGGAGTTAGTAAGATCTACTTGGTCTATTGTGTCATTAGGTAAAAGTGTGTTTTCAAGTGTGTTTCTTTAGTATGCATTAGTATGCATTTGTAGTTAGGAAATCCGACGGTCACGACATGTTCTCTACATAGAGTGATCCGACATTTCATACTCTCCTTGATCTTAATGGCCATTGATCTATGGCTTAACACCCGATTGGTCCATGATCTCTATTTGAAGAGCATGGAGGGCCATTTGTTGATGATCGATTGTGAGAAACTCTCTTGTAAAATATCTCTGTAATATTTTTCTTTGCATTAATAAACTTCTCCAAGTGGCCGCGTTGGTTGGGGCCATGGATGTTTCCCCGTAGGGTTTTTACCACGTGAAAACATTGGTGTGTTGATATTTGATCTGGTTATGTGAGTGGTTACTGAATGTGTTCGTCCTTTTTTGGTATACCTGTGTTGTCAAACAGAAACTACGTTGGCTTCCTTAGAAACATTGTCTCTCTTGAGCTTTGTTCCTATGAGGGTTTATAGACCTTGGGCGCACTTCCTCTGTGGTTCCCCCGAACACTCATAAACTTCAATCTTAGAAAACTATTTCTAAGTTCCTCATGTGCACTCCTTGCAATTGTTCACCTCGAGACTCTAAATGTCTCTGAGAACTTTTCACACACTTCTTGCACTGCACTGGTTCACTCCTCAACACTTAGCTCTGCATTGGCCCTATGCACACCTTGCACAATACTTCTTCAACTTCAATATCCTCTGAGAAATTGTGCACTGCTTGCACACTTCTTGCCAAAACTCCCCTCTATCTCTCCTAAGATTCAAAGTCTTGTTAGCGAATCTTGGCCTTCGCACTCCTTTAGGGTACTGTGCACTCCTTGCACTGAAGCTTTGCAAAATTTTAAGTTATTTCCCCTCAACTTTAGAGTCAAACTTGACTCGAACTTCACACTCCTTGCACTGAATATTTCAATAAGAGAAACAATTGAAACTTACAAAAACCTTACAAGTTTACACTCATAACCACGAAAACATACTCAGGCATATAAACACATTAAAAAGAGAAAACAGAAAGTAGACATCAAATGTACTTGAATGATCTCGAAAATTGAGAACACCATACAGAAAATAGGTAAGTATAGAGAAGAACCTCATAGATAGGAAAACTTATTTTGTATTATCTCTAGATGTCAGTACAGATTTTAAGAAAGGTTGGAATGCAACAGAGTCTTAGTGATTCCTCTCCTCTCTTCCTCTCTCTCTCCTTACTCGAATGAATCATTCTGATACAAAAGATTTTTACAAAAGAGGGGCTCCTTGAGCTCTCCCTCTAACTCACCTAACTCTCATTAATTACATTGAATTACATTCAATGGAAATCCAGTCCGAATCAGATCTAGATTCCATCAACTTGTCAGCCATTAAAGGTGACCTTATCTACAACCTATACAAAGGCATCAATTTGGCTCTTACAACCTTACAGTATTTAATTTTCTTTAAATACATTTAAAATTTAAATTTGAGGGTAAAATGAGAGGGATGGCGCCTCTCCCCTTCTTGATTGCACGTGGATATGTTGAAGAGCTGACGCGCTGCTGAGGTGGAAAGGATGCTCCTGCATCAAGAAGCAAGCTTTTTATGGAGTGCAAAGGTTACTTTTACTATCGCATGACCAAAGCTTCACTTTCCTTTTAACTTGTGCCTTCTACCTTGGTTTATTTCTTTCAAGGTTTGGTGGCTTAGTCCTTATGTGGTGCATGGAGCATGGAATATAGAGCATCAAGCTCCCCTCCACTAAGCCATGCCTTTGTGTAGCTTAAATATTTTCATAACCTTTTCCTTTCACATTTTCCAAAGATTTATATGGACTTTTACATATGGAATGGGAAAACATCCAAGGATACCATGGAATGGGACAACATGCAAGGATACCATGTCAATATATTGGTCTCTAATTTTCATGTGTCAATTTCAAAGATTCCAATAGGAATGCATGGGAACAATAATGATGCATTTTTAGATCTTGGATGATAGTGATCGAAAATTAGCTATATGGAAAAATACATCCTTTTACCTCATAACAAAATCTTGAGAGGAATTAAATTAAAAGGAAATCCAATGATTGTATAGGGTTTCTCACCTTAATAGATTATATGAATATCCATTAGTTATAAATGTTGTTATTTAGTAGAGAGAGCACCTGCAAAGGGAGAGATTCAAGGATTGAGGCACCTCCATGAAGGGGCTTTGAGTAGTATCTTTCAACTTACCAAGCCAACACTTGGTCCAAAGGAAACTGGGAATGACCAAAGGGTTCAATAACCATCAATCAAGTTAGGAGGGGAGATCCTAGATCAATATTTCCCTCAAGGTTAAATAGCATCAATCAAGTTAGTACGGGAGATCATAGATCAATATTTCCCTCAAGTTTAGAGTCTTCATTGGGTCTTTTGTCTTCATGCAAGAACCCATAAAACCTAGGAAGGAAACCATGGCTACTTTATTGATAAGGAAAAAAGAACCACATCATCCTTGTCATTGGCAACAAGAGAATCATGAAGGCCATGTGTAAGGCATGTAATTTACACCTCATTACAAGTGGATGAAGAATATTCAAAGTCCAACAAAATGAAATTACAAAGCCTCACCTCAATTGATTATATCGATTAATCGACGCTAAATTGAGTGCCATTAGTGCAGGATTTAGCACAATCCAGTGGAAAAAAAGAAATCAACTTGGGGTGCTAAATTCGGCACTAATGGTGCCCAAGTTAGAGTTGAATAGTAAAGGAAAAAAAAAATTAATAATAGATCCCACGCATAACACAAAATTCATTATTCATGATTTGGATAACACATAATTAAAGAAAACATTCATGTAATAGAGCCTGTGAGCACCCAAAAGCAAGATTTTGTGCATTCATGAATCTCCATTCACGATTTTAGATCCTACACGCACCCAAAAACAAGTGTTTGTGCATTATTGAATCTCCATTCATGATTTTGGATCCCCCGCACACCCAAAATCAAGCATCTACACCAGTGTGCAAGTAATATCATGTCCCCATACATTGTAAAAAAATCTCATACCCAAAAGAACCACTCAGAGAAAAGGTAGGGGAAAGCATGGGAAGATCCTCACTCCCAGAGACAGAGGTAGTTGATTGAATCAAAGGAACAATAAGAAGGCAAGGGAAATCATGGGAATATCCTCACTCGCATATGCAGAGGTATTTGATCGATGCAAAGGAACAATAAGAGGGTAGGGACAGGCATGGGAAGATCCTCACCCGTAGAGACAGAGACAGTTGATCGATGCAAAGGAACAATAAGAAATCTCATTGATGATCTATATCCACCTGGCACAGATGATGAACAATAACGAACAGTAAGAAATCACAACCCACAAATGATCTTTATACACTTGATCTCGTTGACATGTAACCAATTGAGCGATCTGTAATCCCACCGATTGTTTCAATGCATATAGAGAAAAGAGAGGGATTTTCCAGAGTTTGGAGGAAAACAATTCTCCCTAGGATGCCAAAAAATGTCAAGAAGTTGAGGTTAACGAGCAAAGGGATTTGATTCTTTCCATAATGAGGTATTTCATACTCAATTTATAGATTTTTTCATGTTTCCATTGCTTAATTGAATTTTTTTTTTAGTTTTTTATTTCAAAATTATAAAAGAAGAAATTTCCTCTATATATATATAGGGTTTATTGTTTTTATTTTTAAATATAAAGTAAGAAATTTATTGTACTTATATAAGGACATGACTGAGAAAAACTGAAAGAGGAAATGACTTCTATATTGAGGGTATAATAAATGAAGAAACTAGAAGGTATGGACTTGTCCATGCTTGCCAAATATGTGGAAGAATGATATACTAAAGGCACTAAAACAATCCAACAAAACCAACCCTCTCAAAGGGAATCAATTGATTCCCCATCAATTCCTGGATCGTGAAAAAGATCAAGGATAAATTAAATCTCAATGACCTATAAGAAAGTGGAACAGGGAGAAGAGACATCCAATGTACCATCCAATCCTGGGTCACATATTTCTTCCACCAACAGTACATGTTATGCATATTTCATTGGTACATACGAAACCAAGGTAGAATATAATGTTGTTTCCAGGAATATCAGAATTACAGATGCCAGGAAAGTGTTAATGTGTAGGTTGAAAGAATCATCCCTTCAATGCTTCAAAGAGCATCTACATCTTCCATTCATGAAGATACCCTTGCACATTCAAAAATCAGTCATCAATGACATGGAGACTAAATTTGGGACAGGTTGGTCAGTAAAGCATATAAAAAAACAAATGACTCAAAATTGCAAGAGATTTTGATGCAACCAAATGAAAAAGATAAAAGGAATTCCTCCCAAGCTAAGGAACAAAAGAAGGCCAAAAGTGTGAAAATATGGAAAGAGATCGTGAAAGCATATGATAGAGCAGATGTACGGAGGACGTCTGGTGAGGATAACATACGTGTATTTGAATTTTCAACGCTATATTATTTCAAATTCATTAAACGATTTTTATATTTAAAGTGTGCATAATTAAATTGAATTAGTGTATGTTTCAAGTCAAGGCCTTGAAGGCCAGGCTTTGAAAGTGTGTAAGTGGCTAAACAGGTTTAGAATCCTTAATATGAAAGTGTGTAAGTCCTAGGAATATTTGAAATGATATTTTTTAAAAATTTTGTACAAAAAAGGAAATGATTGCATATTAATTAATTAAACTAGTCCAACTGCCATTTTTTTATAAGAGCAACAATATGTCCATTACCCATCACAATACAAATTCCAAATGATACAAGAAAAAAAATGGTCCTATTTTGTTATCTGGATGGAGAATAAGGTATCATTGGTTGAATTTCAATAAATTAGTTGGATATTGTTATGCTAATATGTCAATTTTCATTTTTTGTGTTGAGTTGTTTATTTAGGTGTAGCTTGAATTAGAAGGCTCTAGTGGAACTATACAAAATGTTTTGGCCCCTTTTCTCTCTTTCTCTTATACAGTCTTAAAAGAATGGCATGGTCAAATAAAATAAGCGTTTGTATTTATCCTTGTTTCCCTTCATGAGCATATTTCTCCTAATGGGGTTAGCATGGATTGATAATAGCAAGGACTAGAGTCCTCTAACTCAAATCCCCTATCATATTCTCACATTGATCCTTCTTATTTGTTGGTGGGGTGAATATAGAATGCATCTCTCCATTTTAATAAAATGATGTATTTGGAGTGGATCTCATCCATAGGAATTTAAGTATTTTATCAATAATTGGTAGCTTAGATGGGCCTTGCTCATATTTTCCCATATTTTTAATTGTCTTGAAACCCATGGTTTGGATCATGGGAAATACCCATTCTCAGGGTTATATTTCTCATGTCTTAGAAAAATCATATATATCCACATCATTATCATGTACATCATGATTTTAACCCCCTTATCCTTATCTAAAAGGAGGCATGTTTTCAATTACATCGTGCCTCAAATGGATGAAACACTAGTTTTGTTGGAATCCTGACATCAGATTCCAGCTAAGGGGACCCCTCTCCTGTGATTTTTTCACCCAAAAAAGTGTTTGTTAGAGGATCTCTTGAACTAGGATTTAGCTCAGTGAAACACAATGCAAATCCAACACAGGGGGTCAACATTAAAATCCCCTATGTCAGGCTATTGTGAGTGCCATGGTCGTATGGGAGTTGGTCATAGACACTTTTTGGATCTTACATAACTCAGTTACGTCACCTGGTTTTGATTTTGTGCTCCCGGACAAAATTGTCATTGTGTCCTTGAATGGCTTCAAGAGGCGACTTTCAATTCGTCGTAGCACCCAAATCATGCCTTGGATCGATGAAATGCCATTTATGTTGGAATCATAGCACCGTATTTAAGCTTATGGGACCCCTCTCCCGTGATTTTGTCGCCAAAAAAAGTTCTTGTTAGAGGATCTCTGGAACTAGGGTCTAGCTCAGTGAGGCATAATGTAAATGTGACACAGAGGGTCAACTTTCAAATCCCCTATGTCGGGCGATTGTGGGAAAATTGGTCATGTGGGAATTGGTCATACACACCTTCCGAAGATTACAAAACTCAGTTACGTCGCTTAGTTGTGATTTTGTGCCCCCATACCAAATTTTCATTATGTCCTTGAATGGCTTCAGTAGGCCAGTTTCAACACACCATAGCACCCAAACCATGCCTTGGTTCGATGAAACACCAGTTCTGTTGGACTCATGGCACCAGATTCTAGCTAGGGGGAACCCACTCATGTGATTCCATCGTGCAAAAAAGTGTTTGTTAGAGGATCTTCGGAACTAGGGTTTAGCTCAGTGAGGGACAATGGAAATTCAGCACAGGTGGTAAACCTTCAAATCCCATGTGTCGAGAGATTTTGTGCACCTTGTTCATGTGGGCATTGGTCATACACACCTTTTGGAGCTTACAGAACTCAGTTTCGTTGGTCGGTTGTGACTTTTTCCCCCCATACCAAATTGTTATTGTGTTCCTGAATGAATTCAAGGGGCTAATTGGAACTCGCCATAACAAGCAAAATGTTCCTTGGATTGATGAAACACCAGTTCTATTGGACTCCTGACACTAGATTCTAGCTTAGAGGATCTCTAAAACTAGGGTTTAGCTTGGTGACACACAATGCAAATCTGACAAAGGGGGCCATCTTTCAAATCCACTATGTCGGGTGATTGTAGGCACCATGGTCATGTGGTCATTGTTCATACACACCTTCTGGAGCTTACAAAACTCATTTATGTCGTTCAGTTGTGATTTTGTGCCCCCGGACCAAATTGTCATTGTGTCCGTGAATGGCTTCAGTAGGTGAGTTGAAACTTGCCATAGCAACAAAAACGTGCCTCGGATCTATGAAACGACCATTCTGTTGGACTCCTGGAACCAAATTCCAGCTAGGGGGACCCCTCTCCTATGATTTCGTCACCCACAAAAGTGTTTGTTAGAGGATCTCCGGAACTAGGGTTTAGCTCAGTGAGGAATAATGCAAATCCAACACAAGAGGTAAAATTTCAAAGCCCCTATGTTGGGTGATTTTGGGCACCGTGGGCATGTTGGGATTGGTCATACAAATCTTCTGGAGATTATGGAACTCAATTATTTCACTCGGTCATGATTTTTGTGACCCCAGACCAAATTATCATTGTTTCTCTAAATGGATTAGTAGGAAAGTTGCAACTTGCCATAACACCCAAACCATGCCTCAGATCGACGAAATACTAGTTATGTTAGACTCCTGGCACCAGATTCCAGTTAGGGGTACCCCTCTCCTGTGATTCTGTCGCACATAAAATTTTTTTTTAGAGGATCTTCAAAACTAGGGTTTACCTCAGTGAGGCACAATGCAAATCTGACACAGGTGGTCAAATTTCAAATCCCATGTATCAGGTAATTGTGGGAACCTTGGTCATGTGAGCATTGTTCATACACACCTTTCAGAGCTTACGTAACTTAGTTACGTCACCAGGTTGTGATTTTGTGCCTCCAGACCAATTTTTCATTGTGTGCCTGAATGGCTTTAGGTGGAGAGTTGAAACTCTCCATACCACCCAATATGTGCCTCAGATCGACGAAACGATAGCTATGTATGAATCCTAGTACCATATCCCATGCATCAGATCGACTAAACATGGACTCCCGACATTGGATTCTAGCTAAGGGGACCCCTCTCCTGTGATTTTACAGCCCAGAAAAGTGTTTGTTAGAGGATCTCTAGAACTACGGTTTATCTTAGTGAGGCACAATGAAAATCTGAAAAATGGGGTCAACTTTCAAAGCCCCAATGTCAAGCAATTGTAGGCACCTTGGTCATGTGGGAGTTGGTCATACACACCTTCTGAAGCTTACGAAAATCATATACGTCGCTCGGTTGTGATTTTGTGCCCCCAGACCAAATTGTCATCGTGTCCCTGAATGGTTTTAGGAGGCGATTTGAAACTCACCATGGCACCCAAAACGTGCCTCAGATCAACGAAATGCCAGTTATTTTGGACTCTTGGCACCAGATTCTAGCTATGGGGAACCCTCTTGCTTTTGTTGCCCATAAAATTGCTTGTTAGAGGCTCTTCGGATCTAGGTTTTAGCTCAGTGAGGAACAATGCAAATCTAACACAAGGGGTAAAATTTCAAGTCCCCTATGTCAAGATATTTTTCACATTGTGGTCATGTGGGTATTGTTCATACACACCTTCCGGAGCTTACAAAACTCATTTACATCACCCGATTGAGATTTTTTTCCCTTGGACCAAATTGCCATTATGTCTCTAAATGGATTTAGGAGGTGAGTTGCACCTCGCCATAACACCTAAAACGTGCCTCCGATCGAAGAAAATCAAGATATTTTGGACTCCTCGCACCAGATTCCATCTAGGGGGAACCCTCTCCTGTGATTTCATTTCCCACAAAAGTTTTTGTTAGAGTATCTCTGAAGCTAGGTTTTATCTTAGTGAGGGACAATGCAAATCTAACACAGGGCTTCAACTTTCAAAGCCCATATGTTGGGTGATTGGGGGATCTGTGGTTGTGTGTTAATTTGTCATACACACCTTCCAAAGCTTACGAAACTAAGTTATGTTTCCTGATTGTGATTTTTTTCCCTTGTACCAAATTGTCATTGTGTCCATGAATGGATTCAATATGCGAGTTGCAACTCACCATAGCACCCAAACCGTGCTTCAGATCGATGAAATGTCATATTTGTTGAACTCCTGGCACTAGATTCTAGATAGGGGTACCCCTTGTTGTTGCAAGAGTTGGTTCTAGGCTATAATAGAGCCAAGCCTTAACACATTTTAAATGAAATAAATTTTGTTGATTTATCAGTCGAAGGAGGCCTCTAGAACTAGGTCTGAAAGAGGCCTTTCACTCATTTATAGATCAGAAACAAAGAGGCATGACCTCGTCTATTAAATTCATTTCAAAATCATGAGGATGGATATAAAATAGGGGATGAACAAAACTGAAAGAAAAAGCTAGGTATCTAATTCTGATAAATCTGGTCTTCCTTTCAATAGAAGAAATAACACCAAACTTCAAATATTTGAACACAGGTCTTGTCTCACTCATAGTAAGACAAAGGAAAATCTATGAACAAATAAAACTTGTAAATAAGAAAAAAAAATTAAGATGCAGGTCTTGTTCTACTCACAACAAAATAGAGGAAAAATTGCACTTTAAGGAATGCTTTAAATTAGCTACAACAGAAGTATCACTGAATTGTAACCATTACAAGCTGAATTAATGAATGGGAAGAAGAAAGAGAATTAATGAAAAATTCAGAAACAATAACAAAGGAAGAAGACATAATTAGACAGTGACAATGTGTAGAATCTCTTGTCATTCTGTTCTATATTTGCTAAAAAGGAATGCATTACAAACCCAACCTCCAAAACGCCCTCAGGTTGTTCACCCCCTTCTTCTTCAAGAAGATACCATAATATAAGTCCTCTACCCCCTTTCGAATAATTGAAAAATGATTCGAATTACAAAATAAATCCCTATATAAATGAACATGTATCTCATGTAGGTATTGAGGTCGAAATCCTCCCTAGGAGGTCGAATTTCCTCCCAAAAGATAACAACAGTTACCATCAATTTCAGAAATTTTCTGATGTAGAAAATGGGCCAAACTACTGAAAACTGGGGTTGTGGTTATGGTTTTGTATCTCTCTAATTGTGATAGTTGTGTATAGATGGAAAGATTATTTTGTGAATCTCTTTTTTCTGAGCAAAAACCTCTCTTAGTTCCCTGAGATCCGTTTCCATTTTCCCCAGATATGCATTTTACAAACATGTGTCAAAACAGGAAAATATGAGATTCGGAAATTAGGGCTCGGAGATGGATTCGATTCTCCCAACATGTGACAACTATAGGAAAAATGAGATATTCTAATGATATATGATGTGTTAGGCACAAAAACCTTTGACCATTTCTCAAAATGATACTCCATTCGTTCATAATCATTATTTGAAAATGATGACTCAACACAGTAAAAAATGCCACATTTCTGAAAATGAACCTCATATTTAGGGGGACTTTTGACTACCTTCCCAAGATTGAAATGAAATTATGAAAATGCCACTGGAAATCTTAGGATCTGTAGATATCGATAGATTATTCGAACGCGGAAAGTGGCCTCTCCAAGGCTGATTAAAATGGTTTTTTCCCAAGGCATCTTTTTGTATATGAAAAATCTATGATTTCGACAGCTAATAGGATGAAAACAAGGCTATCTTAGCTATCAAAAGTCCTGGATTTCGGTGGCTAACAGTGCGATTTCAGAGCATCATAATCCACTGAAAGTCCCGAAACCCCAATTTCGTCTTTTGGGTTTCAGGGAAACAAAGCAATGTTCAAAACCTTTATGTCGGCCAAACCCCGAACTGCTGAAACCCCAGAATGGTGACGTGGCATTTATGTAAAACCCTATTATAGAGATTTTATTTCCATTTATTGCATTATTTTTGTGCTTCCTCATGATATATTCCTCCATGCGTATTGATGTGTGGCTGGGCAGATGGTCGTAAAAGAACATGTGAAAGGCTTAGAAATCCTTTAACGTTTTTAATTATTACTTTAAAATCTGTTCAATTCCTTTTAAAGAATCACTTTTTCGAGACTTTTGGTACCGAGACTTTGGGTTTGTCAATAAAAAACATACTTTGTGAATAGCCAAACTTCGAAACCCGCAAATCTTGAAATACCTATTGACTCTTTTTTAGAACTAAGGGCAGCTCCGTAACCAGAGAAAAGTGAAGATTTGGATTTAGAGAAGAAAAATAAACTTTGTTTCAACACCCCTCTCCTTTGATTTCGTCGCCCAAAAAAGTGTTTGTTAGAGGATCTTCAAAACTAGGTTTAGCTCAGTGAGGCACAATGCAAATGCAACACAGGGGGTCAAATTTCAAATCCCAAGTGTTGGACAATTGTGGGAACTGTGGTGATATGGGAGCTGGTCATACACACCTTCTGAAGCTTACAGAACTCAGTTACATCTCTCGCTTGGGATTTTGTGCCCCTAGACCAAATTGTCTTTGTGTCTGTGAATGAATTTAGGAATATAGTTGCAACTTGCCATAATGCCCAAACCATGCCTCAAATCGCCAGAACACAAGTTTTGTTGGAATTCTGGCACCAGATTCTAGCTAGGGGGACCCCTCTCCTGTGATTTTGTCTCCTATAAAAGTGTTTGTTAGAGGATCTCTAGAACTATGGTTTAGCTCAGTGAGGCACAATGAAAATCTAACACAAGGGGTCAAATTTCAAATCCCCTATGTCAGGCGATTGTGGGAACCATGGTTACGTGGGATTCAATCATACACACCTTCCAGATCTTAATGAACTCAGTTACGTTTCCCAGTTGTGATTTTGTGACCCCTGAACAAATTGTCATTGTGTCCTTGAATGACCTCAACAGTATAGTTGTAGCTCGCCATAAATCCCAAACCGTGTCTCGGATTGACCAAAAATGAGTTCTGTTGGACTTCTGGCACCAGATTCCAGCTAGGGGGACCCCTCTCCTATGATTATGTTGCACAAAAACGTGTTTGTTAGAGGATCTTTGGAACTAGGGTTTAGCTCGGTGAGGCACAATGCAAATACGACATAGAGGGTTAACTTTCAAAGCCCCTATGTTGGGAGATTGTGGCCACTGTGGTCATGTGGGCATTGGTTATACACACCTTATGGAACTTACAGATCTCATTTATGTCGCATAGTTGTGATTTTGTGCCCCCAAACCAAATTTTCATTGTGTCCTTGAATGGCTTCAATAGGCGAATTGGATATTTCCATAGCACCCAAACCGTTCCTTGGATCATTGAAACACTAGTTATGTTGGAATCCTAGCACCGAATTCCAAATAGGGGGACCCCTGTCCTATGATTATGTCACCCAGAAAAGTGTTTTTTAGAGGATCTTTAGAACTAGGTTTTAGCTGAGTGAGGCACAATAAAAATCTGATAGAGGTGATGACTTTTGAAATCCCATGTGTCAGGAAATTTTGGACATCGTGGTCATGTGGGCGTTGGTCATACACACATTTAGGGCTTTACAGAACTCAATTATGGCCCCCAATTGTGATTTTGTGCCCTCGGACCAAATATTCATTGTGTCCTTGAATGGCTTCAAGAGGTGAGTTGAAACTTGCTATAGCACCCAATCCATGCCTCAGATCAATGAAACACCAACTATGTTGGAATCTTGGCACCAATATCCAGTCAAGGGAACCCCTATCCTATGATTCCATCGCCCAAAACACTGTTTGTTAGAGGATCTCTAAAACTAGGGCTTAGCTCAATGAGGAACAAGGCAAATCTGACACAGGTGGTGAAATTTCAAAACCCATGTCTCTGGAGATTTTTGGCACCGTGGTCATGTGGGAGTTGGTCATACACACATTACAAAACTTACACAACTCAATTACGTCCCCCAATTATGATTTTGTGACCCGAACCAAACCTTCATTGTGTCCCTGAATTTCTTCAGGAGGCGAGTTGCAACTCGCTATATCACCTTTCCTCACTGAGGCACAATTAAAATATGGTACAAGGGGTAAAAATTCAAATCCCATGTGTCGGTCGATTATGGGCATCGTGGTCATGTGGGCGTTGGTCATACACACCTTCCGAAGCTTAAGAAACCTCATTACGTCACCAGATTGTGATTTTGTGCCCTCGGACCAAATTATCATTGTGTCCCTGAATGAATTCAAGAGTATAGTTGCAACTCACCATAGCACAAAAACCATGTCTTGGATCGACAAAACATGAGTTTTGTTGGACTTCTAGAACCAGATTCTAGCTAGGGGGACCCTTCTCCTATGATTTCATCTCCTACAAAAGTGTTTTTTAGAGGATCTCTATAACTAGGGTTTAACTCAGTGAGGCACAATGAAAATCCAACACATAAGGTCAACATTCAGATCCCCTATGTCAATATATTGTAGGCATCGTGGTCATGCAGGCATTGGTCATACACACCTTCTAGAGATTATGGAACTCAGTTATGTTTCCCGGCTGTGATTTTGTGCCCGCAAACCAAATTGTCATTGTGTCACTAATGGATTCATTAGGTGAGTTCCAACTCACCATCACACCCAAACCATGCCTCGGATCCACAAAACGCCAGTTCTGTTGGACTCCTGGCACCGTATTCCAGCTAGGGGGACCCCTCTCCTATGATTTTGTCACCTAGAAAAGTGCTTGTTTGAGGATATCAAAAACTGGGGTTTATCTCGGTGAGGCACACTGCAAATCTGACATAGAGGGTCAACTTTCAAAGGCCCTGTGTTGGGTGATTGTGTCCATCGTGGTAATGTGGGTGTTGGTTATACACACCTTCTGGAGCTTATGGATGTCAGTTATGTCACCCAGTTGTGATTTTGTGCCCCCGGACCAAATTGTAATTGTGTCCCTCAATGGATTCAATAAGCGAGTTGGAACTCACCATAGAACCCAAACCGTGCCTTGGATTGACGAAATGCTAGTTATGTTGGAATTATGGTACCAAATTCCAGCTAGGGGGAACCCTCTCTTGTGATTTCATTGCCCACAAAATTGTTTGTTAGAAGATCTTCAAAACTAGGGTTTAGCTTAGTGAGGCACAATGCAAATCTGACACAGGGGGTCAAATTTCAAAGCCCTTGTGTCGGGTGATTGTGGCCACCATGGTTTTGTGTTCATTGGTCATACACACCTTCTAGATATTACGAAACTTAGTTATGTCACCAGGTTGTGATTTTTTTCCCCTGGACCAAATTTTCATTGTGTCCCTGAATGGCTTCAGTAGGGGAGTTGCAACTCACAATAGTACCCAAATAGTGCCTCGAATCGGATAAATTCTAGTTTTGTTGGACTCTTGGCACTAGATTCTAGATAGGTGAACCACTATCCTGTGATTTAATTGCCCAAAAAAGTGTTTTTTAGAGTATCTGTGGAACTAGGGTTTAGTTCAGTGAGGCACAGTGTAAATCCGACACAAGTGGTCAACTTTAAAAGCCCAAGAGTCAAGAGATTGTGGGAATCATTGTCATGTGGGCATTGATCATACACACCCTCTAGATCTTACTGAACTCGGTTACATTTCCCAGTTGTGATTTTGTGACCCATGACCAAATTTTCATTGTGTCCCTAAATGACTTCAGGAGTATAGTTGAAACTCTCCATAGCACACAAAACATGCCTCGGATCGACAAAACACCATTTCTATTGGAATTATGGAATTGAATTCAAGCTAAGGGGACCCCTCTCCTTTGATTTTGTCTCCTAGAAAAGTGTTTGTTAGAAGATGTCCAGAACTAGAGTTTATCTCGGTGAGGCACAATGAAAAACCAACATAAGAGGTAAACTTTCAAAGCCCTTGTGTTGGGCGATTGTGGGTACCATGGTCATGTAGGCATTGGTCATACACACCTTCTAGAGCTTATGGAACTATGTTACATCACTCGATTGTGATTTTGTGCCCTCAGAACAATTTAATTGTCCTTGTGTCCTTGAATGGCTTTAGTAGGAAAGTTGAAACTCACCATATCACCCAAGCCATGCCTAAGATCGATGAAACACATTTTCTGTTGGACTCTTGGCACTGAATTCTAGCTAGGGGGGTGCCCTCTACTATGATTATGTCGCCTATAAAAGTGTTTGTTAGAGGATCTATAGAACTAGGGTTTAGCTCGGTGAGGCACAATGCAAATCCAGAATAGAGGGTCAACTTTCAAAGCCCCTGTGTTAGGCGATTATGGCCACTGTGGTCATGCGGGCATTGGTTATACACACCTTCTGGAGCTTACAGATCTCATTTATTTCACCTGATTGTGATTTTCTTCCCCTGGACCAAATTGTCATTGTGTCCTTGTGTAATATTCCAGATATAAAAAGTATGAAGAACAAAAATAAAATTCTATAAATGGTAGGTAAACAACAATATAACCAGAACAACACCACAATAACACTGAAATGATATCAAAATAACACTAGAAAGAGCACTTCGATTTTGAGAGCAATGTTTGCGGGCCTCTTCGAGGGGGAAACCTCTAGTCGAGCAGAGCTCTATTACAATAATATCCAAGCTAGGGTTCTCATACCCTCGACTCCTATTTATACTAAATAAGTCTATCAAAAGAACCATCTAGAGGAATATCCTTCTAGAAGAGGAAGCTTCTATTAGGTCTTCTTACATTCGACTTATTCTACTTTATTGCAAGGCCTTATTAATATTGACCTTTATTACATCCCAATATATTGTTCTACCTATGTGTAGGTTAGGTCCCTAACATGTCCCCCCCCCCTTAAAAACAACCTTGTCCTCAAGGCTTGAGATGTGGAAATTGATGTAGAATGGCAACTAGTTCCCAAGTGGCATCTGCTAGTGTTGTATATTTCCACTGGACTAAAAATTCTTTGATGTTTCTCTAACATAGGGGACACTCACACTGGTCCAAAAATTCTTATGGTTGTAGCCAAATGGATCCTTCTTCGTCCAACTCGGTAAGGTTGGTTTGAATTTGGCACTTTGTTCCAATCACCTTCTTTAAGCATGAAACATGAAAAAAAAGATGTAGCTTAGAATGAATGGGCAAATATAACTGATAGGCCACCTATCCCACATGCTTGAGAATGGTATAAGGACCATAAAATTTGGGCACCAGCTTTTCACAATGCTCAACCTTGAGGTAATTTTTCTTTTAAGGTTGCAGTTGAAGAAACACTTGATCCCCTTTTGCAAATTAACGTTCAGAGTGACCTTGATCTTCTTGTTTCTTCATGTGATTTTGTGCCATGACCAAATTCTCTTTGAGGGTATGGAGAATAGCCTCTCGAACTGTAAGAGTTTGGTCAATCGCCTGGACCTTTGAGACACCAGGTAAGTATGAGAGAACTGAAGGTGGATTTTTTCCATATACCGCTTCAAAAGGAGTCATGCATGTAGTTGTATGATATGAAGTGTTGTACCACCATTCAGATAGGGGTAACCATTGAGCCCACTAATTTTTCTTTTCCAAGGAAAAACAACTCAAATATGTTTCCAAACACTTGTTGACAACTTCAGTTTGACCTTAAGTCTTGGGATGATAAGTTGTGTTGAGATGCAACTGGGTGCCTTGTATCTTGAACAATTCTTGCCAAAAATTGTTGGTGAAAGTTGGGTCATGATCAGAGACAATAGAATGTGGCATGCCATGAAGCTTGAAGACCTGATCCATGAAAATTTGAGCCATAGTGGATGTTGTAAATGGGTGTTGAAGAGCACAAAAATGAGCATACCTGGAAAGGCGATCAACAACCACCATGATGATTGATTTATTTCCTAATTTGGGCATGCCTGTAATAAAATCCATAGAGATATCCCTCCAAATAGCAGGTGGAATTGTAAGCAGTTTTCGTGTGCCAAAAGATTTGAATGTTTCACCCTTGTTGCGTTGACACACATCACATTCAAAAACAAAATTACGAATGTCTTGTTTCATACCATCCCAAAAAAAAGAACGTTTGACCCTTGTTGGCAACAACACATGATTTTTTTATATTGTACACGATTGAAATAATTTTCATTTTTCTGTAGCTGCCATCAACCCATCTATAAACATTTTTTTGAGTTTATTATGATTGACTGGGTTAAAGCCTACTTATTTAAGTTTTACTATTTCGATTTTCAATTGTTTTAATTTTATTTCATGACTGCAAGCATGAATTAAACATAAAACTTGGCTTGTTGTTTTAGTAATTTTCTTCTTTAGGTATATCATTGAACAAACCATTCATATGAAATTGAAATATAAATATTATAAAATGGTTGTTAGACCCATTTTTTTGTGTTAATATGGATATTATATGGTTTTATAGTTCATTTTCAATTTGTGAAGAGCCTTTGATATTTTTGATAGTCCTCTCACGAATTCAATAGTCATACCAGCAGTCATACAAATGAATGCAGACCTATTATACTTGCGTCCTCACCTGTTGTACTCGTGTCCTCACCTCACCTTGTTGTCTTAACATATTAATGAGCCATTCATTATATGCATAGGGTTTCGGTACTCTGTAGTTTTGTCTTTCATCACAAGGGATGGAAAGAATCCCAATCAAACCCTTGATTTTCACTCCCACTATCCAAGTTATGATAACACAAAGGCTATGTTATTTTTGTGTCTCCACTCTCCATTCAGACTTGTTTCTGCTGCTCACATGATTCAAGCCTAAAACTATCCATATTAATCCATGTCGCGTTCTAGTTACATTCTTCATGGAGCTTGTCGTTTTCTTCGAGCCGAATGGTTTCCAGGATTTAATGTCTCACGACGATGCAATTGAGGACCTGAAAAACCATGGTTGGGATGTAATCCTTGAGAAATTTGAGGGTTATAAACTTCAGGTGGAAAAATCCTTCGATGGTTGCAGAGATAAAATTGGGGACACACAGTTAGAATTGACTGAATAATTCGTGAGCAGAGCAATAGGAATTCCATACAAGGGTAAAACGTGGTTCAAAAAAACTCGAATTGAAGGAGTCCTGTGGAGACTGTTTATGACATCCCGAAAGATCAAATGTTGTGTAAAAGGTATTTCTATATCCCTGGTAAAACCCAGATGGCATAGTTTGTTGTTAATTCTCAAACAATTCGTGACATGCGAAGGTCGATATAGATTGGTATTCCTCTACCATATCCATTTACTCATGCATTTCATTGGTTTCGATTTATATATGCCATTTTACTTTTTGAGAAGTCTCTATAAAATGTCCAAACGATATAAAAGACAAGGTGTCGATTCAAGTCTGTTTCATCACAGATTGATTAAGATTTTGTTGATGCATCATTTTTCAACCATAGGTGACATTTGGGAAGTATTTTTAATGAGGAATGGTTTTTATCAGACCAATCTTACAACAAACCCTCATTTAGCAGAAAACCCTAGATTAGACAAGGCAATGGTTAAAGATTAGTTCGATATTTCAATTAATGAACCAAAATTCACTGACAAAAAAACCTCTAGTCAAAGGATCACCATGTGCCATATTTCTAGAGAAAGATATTGATGAATTGAGTGGAAATGATCCTCCTGTGTCTATGGGTGATGCTAGCCTGAATGATATTGTTAAATCAGAGGCCAAAACACTTCGTAAAGGAACAAAACCACATTGCACAGATCTGGGTTTCAAAAACAAGAAAGTAGGTCGCCTAATTTCAAGGAAATTGAGGAACCAAAATGATATTGATCTGAGATCGATCAATCCTATCAAGATCGATGAGGGTTCATATCATGAGATAGAGGACTTTCTAGTTCAGGAAGATCCAAAATTTCAAGGTTCCAAGAGGGAGGCTATTCTTCCTATTGAACCTTATGATTTCATGACAAATTTTCCACCATGCCTTAAAGGAAAAGAATGGTTGTCCGGTATTAGGAAAGATCTCAAACAAGAACCAGGTAATACTAATGTGCCCGTGGTTGACTGCGTCATTCATCGACCTGCCACCTCTCATGTTCACTGTGATGAGTGTTTCTAGTAGGTCAAGTGGAATTACACCGACATCCCTATCCTACAGGCCTGGATTAAAACTCTTACTGCTCAAAATGATTTGTTAAGTTAGGAAAACTATAGTCTCAAGGGGAATTCAGAGAGGAAGACAAAATGTATCAAGACATGTGGAAATATAGTCATCAAGAATGCAACTAGTGTCAAGGAAATAATAAATTCTGAACTCTCTTACCCCTCTATGGTTAACTTTTAATGGTAAACGATTTGATTTTAATTTCATTTTATTTTTGTTGTCTAATTAGAAATAAGTAGATTTGACGTTTTGATTTCATTTACTAAGATTAAGATTGGCTACAAAATCTTCGATTTTGTATCCAAGTCTCTTTTAATAAAAAAATGGTTATTAATGATTGTTTGTTCTAATCTATCAAATTTGTTTTTCTTTCCTCGAGAAATGGGACATTCTTTTGTTGATTATATGGAGGAAATATTTTCAATTTATGCATCTAAATGATTAGTATTTCCTCTTTCCTTTTTGTTTGATAAAATTTTTGATTCATCTTTGAATGAAACCAACTCTATTATAAGTGGTTCCCAACCCACTATTTTTGTAATGTTACTTGATTTTGGGAGATCCAACTCTATCCTGTGAGATATGAGTATGCGGTCCGAGGTTACTTTAAATATTGTCTACTTTTTTAGTGAAAAACGTCTTTTCTTGGAATAGATTATGGACATGTAATTCTCAGATTTGAATGGAAAAGTTGTTTGCATTTCGGCTTTAGACCAACGTGACACTTTTTCATTTATGTTTGGTCTCTTATTTTGGAATATTAATATGTTACATAGATTTAGCCTCAATAACATATAACGTTCCATCTTATTCCATGCTTTAAAATCTTGTCTATAACTTGTTGTTTCATATATTATATATGTAATCGTTATTTCAACTTTAATATCGTCATTTATGCTTGATGTTTAGTTGATGTATCCAATGAATGTTTCACATTGAAATTTCTTTTACTATAATCATTCATAATTGCAAGGTCACTGGATCTACATTTTTGTTACTCTATTCTTATATCCTAGCTATCAATAAACACCTTGAGTTTATTCTGGAGATGTTAGCACAAGCCTATCGCAGATTTCTCTCATAGGCAAGATAGTTGGAGTTTTGGATCGCACAGATACAAAAACACAGATGAAACTAATCTAAGGTTAGCTTTATTCACATTTAATTTCTGTTATTATTTTATTTATTAGTGAAACAAGAAAATTTTAATTGGTTGTGACTATTAATCTATCTTTGTTTCAGATTATGTTTTATTAGCATCTTTTTTTTAGTTCTTAGATTTTAGATTATAAAATAGAAAATACAAAAATATGTGATTTCTTTATCTGCTTTTAAAAACAATTACAAAACATTGATTTCGCAAGACATTCACCAAAACTTGCAATTTGTAAATACTTTGTTTATAATCACATATTTATATTTCTGGAAACTGTTGTAATTAATTAGATTAAAGTATATAGTATCATAGTTTTAGATTTAGAGTAGTTTACTTATTTTCTTTGTTTTAGGACCCTACTTGACTAACAGACCCATTAAACCCATCAGAATAGATTACACCAAACGACTTGGGTTAATTAGAAATCCTCGATCCTGATCTATTCTTCCAGTTGATGGTGTGTCATTTACACCAGTAAACACATGGCGCTAGAAGGAGGCTCGATTGAAAATATGGCCTTGTAGGAGCATTTATTTTGAATGTATTAATTTCCCCATGGCTCCCCAAATCACTGTGTTGGAACATGCTTTCCACTTCTCATTACCTGATGTTCCTAATGAGATAGTCTCTTGATTTTCCAAACTCACCTTTGATGATGGGGGGGATGTATCTGCTAAAGACCACCTTAACAAGTTTTGGTGCAAATGCATCAAACATGACATTTCAATTTATTTATTTATTTTTGCAGATTGTTCGCTTTTACTTTTAGGGTTCGGATTAAACATTGGTTTGAGTCTTTTCTAGCATATCACATTTTTGATTGGTTTCAAATTGTAGAGGAATTTTTAGATGCTTTTGAAATATATGATTACAATCAATTATGTGAATAATTTCAGACTTTACTAATCAATGACAATTCATCTCCAGAAGGATTTTCAACAAGAATCCATCATGTTCTCTATAAATTTAATCTTAATGACATGTCATTTGAACTAAATATCCTCTGTGATGCTTGTGTCCCTTTCATCCAGTCATATTCAATCACGAATGATGAGCCAATTACAAATCCTATCATTAAATTGCGAGAAGAATTTTGTTCGCGAGATGAGAAGAATCCATCCAAAAATTTTGAACAAGCAAGGGAGGTAGAACCTATTCAAAAGGTTCTTACTGACAATCAAACCTCTTTTTCCTCTAAATAATTGTATACTCAGTCCTCGACCATCGTGGAAGAAAATTTGATGTTGGGTCAAGGTGAATGTCCATATTTTTCAAACTCTTGCTCTAATCAATACTTAAACTCAGTTATTGAAGAATACTTAGGTGATGAAATCGATCTTAAGAATTCTAACATCCCAATGAAACTGATTAGAGATGTAGATATGCAATTCGAAGAAGAAACCTTAAACCTTCATCCTCAAATCTTACCATATCAACATGAAATATTAGATGTTTGTCATGAAATTTTTGAATTATCTATCATACATGAGGCAAATCTAGATGATCATATTATGTTGAAGAATTGATCACCAAAACAGAGTGAAATGTTTAAGGAAAGTGAAGAGAAATGTCTTGAGAATACCATTGTTAAATATCATAGCTCAAGAGATTATTTTCATGTGCATATTTCTGATTCCTTTTACTCTTTATATTATGATCTCTTCTTAGATTCTGGTGGACTTGATACATTACCCACAGTATCTTATTCTTTGCCACCACAATCAAATCTTTTCGATATGCCAAAATTTGGTGAAACTAATTCCGAACATAACATTTATGAAGTCGGATTTGATTCTCTTTCATTTTCATCACTTGCATGGTAAAATGACGTGTTGCAAGATGATTTTACACGTTTTATTTTTGAAAAATACAACACACTCATTCCTAAGGAGATCAAATATTCTACATTGCATATTTGTTCTTTGATTAGCTCAAATTTTAATGTTTATGCTTCACATTTTGAAACAATCAATCTTATCAAAGGAAGCGTTCAAACCAATGATCTAATTGATGTCATGAATCCTCTTATGATGTGTTCCCCATTGATATATCCATTTCATCAAAGTCATAGTTTGCATCCTAATTTTTATGACAAGATCTTAGAATGGCTTGAAGATTCGTACATAAAAAATCTTCATAATAAAGATATAGTTGTGCTTGCCTTGTTTCTACCTGAATATATAGGAAGTAAGAATGACATGATTTTTTTAGATCCTCCATGTGAAGAAATTAATGAACACTTGGAGAATTGCCAAGAGGATGGGGCACTTCGGCCTTGGTTGATGGTTATATCAGGTCCCCATAATTTTGTCAAGTTTTCCAAAATTACTTACAATCGTCCATGCCATTATGACCCATATCACGAAAATATTGCAGAATGGTTGGAGGATTCATACATAAAGAAGTTTCAAGGGAATGGTAAGGTCATGCTTGCTTTGTTTTTTTTATGATGTTAAAGGTAAGTATCATATATTTTTGTCATTTTTCGATATACTACCATTCTTGTTAGTAACATTTTATTTTGTTTCCATTGCAGGATTGGAGTTACGCCAATGGATACATTGGAAGCATGACTTCACTTAGTATTTTTATTTGTTTAGTAGTTAAAGTAGGTTTAGGAATAGGTTTCCTTTAGTTTTATTTCTCATTGTTTCTCTTTGTAATAATACAGTTAAAGGACACAAGCGGACACACCAAGAGAACCATAATTTGATTATTATCAGGTAAGTCCACTTTATATCTTTTTCTCTCTTCTTTTCGATGAGTATTTATTTTCAAAGACACAATATTATCATGAAAAATTTAAATGGAAAGTAAGGAGATAAGTAAATTTAAACTATCAATTCAACCCTGACCCAAGGTGCCACGAGTAGGACTGCAATCATATTAATGAGGATTTTTCTATTTTCTTTTAGGCTCTCAAGAAGTATTTCACATGATGATTTATGTTCTATCCTTTTGTAAATATTTATGATTTTTTCTTTTCTGTTTCTTATTTTTGGTTCTTTTCTTTTTGCTTGATTTTGATTTATTTTCTAATAATTTTGTCCGAGTCACCATTTCATTTGTGGAAGGGAAATCATAATTTTCATTCATTAGCAACAACTGAAAACTCCTCAAAGAACCAGTGTTGTAAATGCTAAAACTCAGATCAGCAGAAGAAAATTTCTATTCAAAACAGTGTTTCTGGTTTCTCTTTAAAATTACGAGAAGACGCAATTATCAAGATGGTTTCTTAAGAAAAGTCTAAGTGTTCATATCATGATGATGGTTGTTAAACGAGAAAATAAATTGTATGAGATCGAATTATGTTTCGAAGACCTGAGATTTTCAGCATCACCCCGCTCTCTTGAACATCATAAAGTTTTTGTAAACCTGTAAATAAATTCTAGAGAGTTGAAAGAACTGTAGGGTGTGGGAAGTGTCTGTAAACCCATCGAGATACTGAACAGGTCTGCTAGGAGCAGGTAAATTCATGCATGATTCCAAGGCAACTTCGTTGAGGTACTGAACAGGCCTGTTGGCAGTGAAGAAATGTCAGGTTTAACAAAATTGTTAGATATGTCTTTTAGAATTGATTGAAAATAAATATTTTCTTTATCTTGAATGAAAAACTTTTGGATATGATCAAAATCTAGACCAGGGGTCAAATTTTAGCTCAAAAATCAAAGTTCTCATAATTTCCTCAAAACAAATGGGTTTGTATCCCTCATCATCATGAACCCAACGTAATTCGTTTCGTCTCAAACAGACGTCGGGAGTGAAATATATAGCGATCTGTTCAGAAAGTCAAACAGGGAAAAAAGTGTTGACTGGGCAGTCCGTACGGTCCGTACAGGATGACGTGGCAGGGCCGTACATCCGTACACCGACGTGGAAGAGTTGATGTGGCTGACATTTGGGTGAATAAAATCTTGACATGTGGCATGGTTTTTGGCAAATGATTGGGTGCCACGTGGCTCAGTCACGGGCTACCACGTGGCACCCCTTTATTGGATGTTGGTCTATTGGTTAGTTGATCAAAAATTTGTGGAGTCCGTGGGGATTGAACCCCAGACCTCCCCCTTTTACCAAAGCCTTTGAAAATTCCATTTTTCCAACGGGCCACATGGTGGTTCTTGTATATTGTATGGTTTTAAGTTTATTTAAATTGCATTAATATGTGAGTTTGGGCGCAGACAGGGCTGGGGCTAAGCCCCGGCCCCCTTTCACATGCAACCACCACATGACCATATGTGCGTGCATTTAAACGGACTCCAAACCCCCGCACGCATTGAACCACTTGTCATTATTCCATTTGCCATTGAAAACTCAGCCTTTTGCATATTTGTGCACGGTCGTATGGTGCCCACATGCCCAACGACTTGACGGTTGGGGGTTTTAGTTCCGTTAACGGTTCGACGGTTTGCACCATTTTTCGGAACTGCTTGGTTCTGGGTTTTAACACGCATTATGGAGCGTGTTCTTGGTTCATGCACACAGAGGTGTGTTTTGGCGAACCAGTTTCAGAAAGCTTGAAGGAGGAAAATGGAGGAGGCCTAACTTCTTCATCTTTTGGCCGTTTGAGGTGCCGTAAAAGCCTAGCTAGGGGTTTTTGGATGTGCTGGATCCATTGGTGCTATTTTCAAGACCATTTGAAGACTTATTTTGCAAGTGTTTCACCATTTAAGTTTCAGCAAGCTCTAGGGAGTTTGAAGCCCTCATTGATGGAGGACATGGTTTGGTGAGCCTATATTTGTTTTCTGTGATTGAATAATCATTTTTGGCTAATTGATATGCTCTGAACACATTGGGATAGGTTTCAAAGGCTGTTGAGGACTTTTACAGATGTTTTTTCCAAAGAGAATCTTAGGGAAGCTTATGACCACATGTAGAAGAGGTCATGCCCGGATGAGCCATGATCCGTTTTCAGAGTTATATTAGTCATTTTGGGGGTTTTTATGTGTTCTGATATCAATGGTATAGTCTATTTTTCCATTGGAGTTGAGAAGCATCTTGTAAAATAACTTTTGACTAATTAATCCCAGAGATCCAAGTCCATTGATGGAGGCTCAAGGAGATGTATCCCGGAGGGGGGTGAACTCCTTTATCATCTTGTTCTTGTTGTGAGTTTGATGGTTTATTTTCTACAAGTTGTATTGCTATGTATTTGTTTAAAGTACATATTTAACCATCTAAAAGAACATTTCCTCACACATAAGCAATTTACAAGAAGATACATGAACTTAACACATAAGTTTATCTTGCATATTTTAACAGATGAAGCAAGGTCCTGTAAAGTTTATTTTTAATGAAGTAGAGGGTGCTTGCATAGCATAAAAAGTCAGCCTTTTATTTTCAGATCAAGTGGTATCAGAGTATAGTTTGTTTTGCTCATGTGTTTGCCATTGATAGCTTGAGATTTAGCTATTGGTTTTTGTGCAAGTTTTTGTGTTGAAGTTTGATATCTTGCAAGGATGGAGGAAGCTTCAAGCATTGATAGTTCTCATACATTTTCATTATCTAAAGAAGAAATTATAATCATGAGAGATTTGATGAAAGAGATGTGTGAAGACAGAAATGTGCGTATTGTTCTTGAAGAGAAGTTGATGGCCATGAAGCAGGAGAAAGACCAGCTTCTTGCAAGGTTGCATGAGATGGAGATTCAACTCCATGAGGCAAAGGAAACCCTTACCAAGTACATGCATGAACATAAGGTATGCAGTGTTAGTTTATCTTCTAATTCCTCTAAAGATGAATATTTTGGTGGTTTTGAGAGTCACACAAGAGGAATAAGGTCCAAGTTGTTGTTAAAAATGGGCTATGAAGGTAAAGGTTTGGGAAAGCATGCACAAGGCATTGTTGAGCCTATTGTTGTTGAAGAAAGACCCAAGTATTGTGGTCTTGGATATGAACGACAAGATGGAGCAAATTCCAAAGTCAAGGAGACAAGGGAAAAAGTTCCAAGCACAAACTTTGTTTCAGGTTCACCTCCTCAAGAAGGCTTTAAAGGTGAAAGTTCAAGAACTTTTGTTGAAATTTCAATCCCTCCAGCATGCAAGGTTTGTGTTCAAGATGAATGCGAATGTGTGAAAAGAAAGAGTTGTGACAACAATGAGGAAAAGAACACTGTTGATGGTCTTCAAAGGAGAGCTTGTAACTCTTCAGATTCACCTCCTCAAAGAGGTGATAAAGGTGAATGTTCAAGGTATAATTCTGCTTATCATTCAGTTGCATTTGATTATGTTAAGCATGATAAATTTGGAAGAAAGAATCCTTGTACATATTGTGGTTTGTATAACCATCATGTTTCAAAGTGTTGGAAAAGATTGGCCAATTTCAGGAAACTTTATAAGCAAATACAACGTGAAAAGAGGATGCAAAAGATTTGCACTCATTGTCAGAAGCGGGGTCATCTCATCGACCAATGTTGGACGTTGCATCCAACCACTCATCCACAGTACAAGAAGCAGTTGGATAAAGAGATTGGTAGGAATGGAAGAGGAGATTCCATCATCGATGTGATTCAAGATGATTCACAAGAGGACGATGTCCAGAAGAAAAAATCACCGTTGAGTTGGCTTGGTAAGAAATGGTTGGATTTCTTGAGCAAGTGAGGCTTGCGTTTTTCTATTGTAAATGCACTTTTCAGTGTTATGTGTGCATTTATGGGAAGCATGATAAGTTGCAGCAGTTAATCACAGCTTGCATGATGCAAGTTTCATGTGAATGCAATTCATTTTGAAGGTATTCTTGTTTGTTGCACAATGTCACCAGGAGGATGTAAAAGATGGATATGATGTTCGCTTGTTGCAGCCATGTATCTTTTTGTTGTTCAACTCTTATGTACCCGCATGTTTTGGGTTATGTACTTATGTTTGTACTGGAAGGAGAGTTGAAGAGTCATGCACATGCATTTGTTTTTATGTATGTATAAGAAGTGAACCTGGTGATGGTTCATCATGAGTGATTCATGATTGTTACATGATTATGTATCATGTTTGTCGACTTGTCAGTTTGGGAAGGTCGATATGTTTCAATGAGTCTCGACTGGTGTTGATTATTTTCTGACGACTATGTTGTGTCGATCATGTTGTTCGACTTGTGTTTATTCAATGGTGTTTATTGACTTGAAAGTTGATTTTGAGTACACCATGATGCAAGAAAAAGTCATGTTCTTTGATGAAGTACAAGATGCGAAAGTTGTTTGAAGAGAAAAAGACTTTGTTGGCATCATTTTTCAGTCTTGTATAATTAGTTTTCAAGATTGATGGTTTTCTTGGCTTGTGACAAGATGTCACAGGAAAGTTTTTGCAGCCATTGGAGAGCTGATTATGTTGACGCCAAAGAGTTCGAAAGAGGGACTTGATTCTCAGTGGGAAGGTTGACAGTCTTCCAAGCACAGAGAGAGCAGTGGGTCAGCAGCAGCCAGATAGCAGTGGTTGAGGGACATAGCCAGTTGCAGTGCACGACATGTCAAAGTATTCAGGTAATTTTCGAAAATATTTTGATATAACTTGAAAGCAAACAAATAAGCTTTTGTGGGTCCAAAATCCTTTCAGTGGGAAGGTGTGATCAAAATCTAGACCAGGGGTCAAATTTTAGCTCAAAAATCAAAGTTCTCAGAATTGTCTCAAAACAAATGGGTTTGTATCCCTCATCATCATGAACCCAACGCGATTTGTTTCGTCTCAAACGGACATCGGGAGCGAAAGATATAACGATCTATTCAGAAAGTCAAACAGGGAAAAAGTGTTGACTGGGCAGGGACGTGGCAGGGACGTACATCCATACACCGACATGGAAGAGTTGATATGGCTGACATTTGGGTGAATAAAATATTGACACGTGGCATGGTTTTTGGCAAATGATTGGGTGCCACATGGCTCAGTCACGGGCTGCCACGTGGCACCCCTTTATTGGATGTTGGTCTATTGGTTAGTTGATCAAAAATTTGTGGAGTCCATGGGGATTGAACCCCAGAACTCCCCCTTTTACCAAAGAACATTTCCTCACACATAAGCAATTTACAAGAAGATACATGAACTTAACACATAAGTTTATCTTTCATATTTTAACACATGAAGCAAGGTCCTGTAAAGTTTATTTTTAACGAAGTAGAGGGTGCTTGCATAGCATAACAAGTCATCCTTCTATTTTCAAATCAGGATAGGACAGAGGTGTTAGAGTGGGTTAAATGACATCCCTATCGAGGCTATGGACACCTGCTGGTAGCAATGGCTCTGTCAACAATATCAGCGGTAGTTTCCTAAAAAATTGTTTCGCTCGTAATCTAGATTTGATACCAGATTACATTTTTGACAGAAACACATCTACTGATGGACTATGTTATTTCCTGAGTTTTGAACCGAATTCTTGATTTGTTGTCAATTGTTTCTCAAATCTTCATTTTTTTTTATTCATCCTAACATGAAATTTTGTTGATGCAGAGATAAATACTTCGCCCAGTACATCACCATTGTTGGCAGCAACACATGATTTCTGATATTGTACACAATTGAAAGAATTTGCATTTTTCTGTAGCTACCATCAACCTGTCTATAAACACTTTTCTGAGTTTATTATGACTGTCTGGGTTAAATCCTACTTCTTTAAGTTTTACTATTTCAATTTTCGATTGTTTTATTTTTAATTAATGACTGCAAGGATGAATTAAACATAAGAAATGGCTTGTTGTTTTAGTAATTGTCTGCCTTAGGTATATCATTGAACAAACCATTCATATGAAATTGAAATATAAATACTATAAAATGGTTGTTAGACCCATTTTGTTTGTGTTAATATGGTTTTTATATGGTTTGATATTTCATTTTCTATTTGTGAAGAGCCTTTGATATTTTTGATAGTCCTCTCATGAATTCAATAGTTGTACCAATAGTCATACAAATGAATGAATACCTGTTGTACTTGCTAATCCAGGTGGATATCGGTGGCCACCCACAAGACAAGGAGCTGAACCCTGATTCAGAATCTGATTCTAAAAATACTGGTAAAAGACAGATCATCGACGCAGACCCCACTGCTATTGTCGCGACCGCAACAATTCAACCAGAAGAACCAACATATCCAGAAGAGGGGGAGCACCTTTTTCATTCACAGATGTGGGTGAAGGGGACCCCACTGCATTTTATTGTTGATATTGGAAGCCAGAAGAACCTCATCTCAGCAGAGGTCGTCAAACAGTTGGGATTGTCAACAACACCACACCCGCAACCATACAACATCGAGTGGCTTCGCCAAGGACGAGATCTTTGTGTCAGCCAATAGTGTCGATTGTCATACGACATCCAACCCTTCAAGGATGAGGTATTATGTGATGTTTCCCCACTGGATGTCTATGATGTTCTCTTGGGCCAACTATATATGTGGAAACGCCATGCTATCTATGAGTCTCGACCCTGTAGTGTCATTATTACTCTTGGGGGTAATCTCTATAAGATACCAAAGGTAGTTCCAACTACTGCCCCACCTAAACAGTGTTGCAAGGTAGTATCTCATACTACAAAATTCATCTTCTCCACAATTTGTTCAAAGGGTGAACAGAAGGATACTGCACCCACCACAACTTCGGCCCAAGCACCTTCTATCCAACAGAAGCAGGTCGACAAGGTTGTAGCAAAGCATGAAGATTCCTTCTACACACAGTCATCTAAAATAGCCATACTGGTTAAAAAGGTCCAAACCTTCCAGCCAAAGGTTCGTGATAGCCTTCAACAAGCTAAGCAATGCCACTTCTCTAGCAAGGCAAGCAGATCACCAAGATTCAGATTCAACAATCGCTTTCCCCTCTCCCCCTGGAACTCAACGCAATGGAGACCATTGCTTCCTAAGGAGGGAGGATTGATCCAGGTGGATATCGGTGGCCACCCACCTTCTCCAACTGGCCCAAAACATGTTTCTGACAATTTTGGTAATTTATTATTTTTAGCAGTTTTTTCGGGTCCTGAACTTCCGGGGCCATTTTGAGGGCCTAAACGATGTTTTTCTGGGTATGTTTCTCTAGCGAGATATCATGTAATGATTCTATTTTTTCTTGATCATTTTAGGCCTCGGATAGATCTTTCCAACTAGCTATCATATGCCTAAAACGGATATCGTATACAAAAGTTACGACCCCGAGAAGTTGACGCACCGACTTACCCAAATGGGACCCACATGACTTTTGGCGCTTCATCTCCCAGGGTTAGGTTTTTGGATGTCTAGGACTTTTGGCATTCCCATTTATTGTAAAAGGGCCTTCAGAGCCTCATTGTAATCATCTTCTTGCGAATGCGAGTAGCTGTCACATCTCTTCTCAAAGATAAGCTGCCACCATTCTAACGAGTCTTTCACTCTGTATTTTTACAGTCTCTGTACATTTCTCTGATTATTAGAAATCGTGTATTACTGTATATCTGTGTTTATGGTTGCATCTCTAATACATTTCTATTATATTATTGAATATCTTCAATATCTCTATAAATTTCTTTATTATATCTCTGCTCTCATTTCATTCCGAAAATAATCTGGATCAGTGGTATCAGAGCAGGCTGCTCTTGATCGTTTTTTCAGTGCATGTCCCCGATGAGGTCCGAGTATAACAAGTTGGGTCTCGAGATTTTCTCTCTTGAGGACAATCACTCTCTCACACCCAAGAAACCCTCAATGGCAGAAGAAAAGAAAAATGATGGAGTAGATGATCCTATCAGTCTGTTGCTTGAGCAAGCTCTCACGCGACAGAGGGACAAAATGATGGATAATTTTTCCTACATCCTTCAATGCCTACCGCTAGCATCAGGCGCATCTTCATCAAGAAGCCACTTTGGAGGCACCTTGCCTTTCAAGGTACAGGTTAATTTTGATATTCCCGTATTTGAAGGTCAAATAGATGCAGATGCCCTAGATAAATGGTTAAATCTGCTAGAAGGTTATTTCTCTGTTCATAATTTTTCCAACAAGGAAAAGATCACCTTCGCACTCCTTAAGGCTCTCCCCCATGTCAAACATTGGTGGGAAACTTACTGGGAGCAGAGTTCCATAGAGGAGTCTGGAATATACAGAGCCGAGCCCACTTGGGATTTTTTTATGGATGCGGTAAAGGAATAGTACTACCCTGTTGGAAACTATGAGGACCAGTATATGAGATGGACCACACTGCAGCAAGAGAGGGGCCAATCAGTTCTAGAGTTCACCAATAGCTTCCATACCTTGCGCACCAAGCTGGGTATCAAAGACTCTGAACGAAATTTGGTTCTGAAATACCGTGGGGCTCTACATAGATACATCCAAACCGAAATGGATTTTTTGGACATCTCATCACTCGGTGTTGCCTATTGATATTTTGTTAAAATCGAGCAGAAATTTAAGCACCAGAACAAATGGGAGTTCGAGTCTGAAAATCCACAACAACCAAAGTATGAAAAAGACATCCCTAACAAACAGTCTCCCGAAAACTAGTCTAAGCCACAGGAAAACAAGGGTCACGGGAAGACAAAGAAGGACACCGGAAAATGGTGCGATTTCCACAAAATCCCCTGGCACAACACCGATGAATGTCACTCAAAACAGTCATTGGTGGTCGATATCAAAGACAAGGAGCCGAACCCTAATTCAGAATCTGATTCTGAAGATACTAGTAAAAGACAGTTCATCGACGCAGACCCCACTACTATTGTCACAATTGTAGCAATTCAACCAGAAGAACCAACAGATACAGAAGAGGGGGAGTGCCTTTTTCATTCACAGATGTGGGTGAAGGGGACCCCACTGCATTTTATTTTTTATAGTGGAATCCAGAAGAACCTCATCTCAGCAGAGGTTTTCAAACAGTTGGGATTGTCAACAACACCACACCCACAACCATACAACATCGGGTGGTTACGCCAAGGACAAGATCTTCGTGTCAGCCAGCAATGTCGATTGTCATACGGCATCCAACCCTTCAAGGATGAGGTATTATGTGATGTTTCCCCACTGGATGTCTGTGATGTTCTCTTGGGCCAGCCATATATGTGGAAACACCATGCTATCTATGAGTCTCGACCCCGTAGTGTCATTATTACTCTTGGGGGTCATCTCTATAGGATACCAAAGGTAGTTCCAACTACTTCCCCACCTAAACAGTGTTGCAAGGTAGTATCTCATACTACAAAATTCATCTTCTCCACAATCTATTCAAAGGGTGAACAGAAGGATACAACACCCACCACAGCTTCGGCCCAAGCACCTTCTATCCAATAGAAGAAGGTCGACAAGGTTGTAGAAAAGCACGAAGATTCCTTCTACACACAGTCATCTAAAATAGCCAGACTAGTTAAAAAGGTCCAAACCTTCCAGCCAAAGGTTCGTGATAGCCTTCAACAAGCTAAGCAATGCCACTTCTCCAGCAAGGCAAGCAGATCACCAAGATTCAGATTCAACAATCGCTTTCCCCTCTCCCCCGAGAGCTCAACGCAATGGAGACCATTTCTTCCTAAGGAGGGAGGATTGATCCAGGTGCATATCAGTGGCCACCCACCTTTTGCAACTATCCCAAAACATGTTTCTAACAATTTTGGTAATTTACTATTTTTAGCAGTTTTTTCGGGTCCTGAACTTCCAGGGCCATTTTGAGGCCCTAAATGATGTTTTTTTGGGTATGTTTCTCTCGCAAAATAGCATCTAATTATTTTATTTTGTCTCAAGTGTTGTAGGCCTCGGATAGATCTTTCCAACGATCTATCATATGCCTAAAACGAAGATCGTATGCAAAAGTTACGACCCCGAGAAGTTGATGCACCAACTTACCCAAACGGGGCCCACATGACTTTTGGTGCTTCATCTCCCAGGGTTAGATTTTTGGATGTCTAGGACTTTTGGCATTCCCGTTTATTGTAAAAGGGCCTTCAGAGCCTCATTGTAATCATCTTCTTGTGAATGCGAGTAGCAATCACATCTCTTCTCAGAGATAAGCTACCACCATTTTAGCGAGTCTTTCACTTTGTATTTTTTCAGTCTCTGTACATTTCTCTGATTAATAGAAATCATGTATTACTGTATATCTGTGTTTATGGTTGCATCTCTGATACATTTCTGTTATATTATTGAATATCTGCAATATCTCTGTACATTTCTTTATTATATCTCCACTCTCATTTTGCGTCGAAAATAATCTGGATCACTCGCTTCCTCACCTCACCTCATTGGATTAAAATATTAATGATCCATTCATTACATGCATAGGGTTTTGGTACTCTGTATTTTTGACTTTCATCACAAGGGATGGAAAGGATCACAATCAAACCCCTGGTTTTCACTCCCACTATCCAATTTATGATAACACACAGGCTATGTTATTTTTTGTCTCCACTCTCCATTCAAACTTGTTTTTGTTGCTCACATGATTCAAACCTAAAACTATCCAGAGTAATCCTTGTCACATTCTAGTTACATTTGTCATGTCTCCTATCATTCGCTTGGAGTCGAACAGTTTCCAGGATTTAATTTCTCACGATGATGTGATTGAGGACCTGAAAAGCCAGGACTGGGATGTATTCCTTAAGAAATTTGAGGGTTATAACCTTCAGGTGGCAAAAGCCTTCGCGTAGAACTTCGATGGTTGCAGATCTAAAATTGGGGACACACAATTATAATTGACTGAAGAATTTGTGAGCAGAGCAATAGGACTTCCATCCAATGCTGAAAAGTAGTTCAAAAACACCCGAATTGAAGGAATCCCATGGAGTCTGTTTATGACATCCCAAAAGATCAATTGTTGTGTAAAAGGTATTTCTATCTCGTTGGTAAAAGCCAGATGGAATAGTTTGTTGTTAATTCTCGAGAAATTCGTGACATGCAAAGGTCAGTATGGATTGGTCTTCCTCTACCATATATGTTTACTGATGCATTTCACTGGTTTCGATTTAGATATGCCATTTTACTTGTTGAGAAGTCTCTATAAAATGTCCAAATGATATAAAAGACAGGGTGTCGATTCAAGCCTATTTCATCATGAATTGGTTAAGATTTTGTTGATGCATCATTTGTCAACTGTAGGTGATAGTTGGGAAGTATTTTTAATGAGTAATGGTTTTTCTCAGACCGATCTTACAAAAAACCCTCGTTTAACAGAAAACCCTAGCTTAGACAAGGCAATGGTTAAAGATCAGTTCGATATTTCAATTAATGAACCAGAATTCATTGACAAAAAAAACTCTAGTCAAAGGATCGCCATCTACCAGATTTATAGAGAAAGAGACTAATGAATTGAATGGAAATTATCCTCTTGCGCCTGTGGGTGATGCTAGCCTAAATGATATTGTTAAATTGTAGGCCAAAAAACTTTGTAAAGGGACAAAACCACATTGCACAGATCTGGGTTTCAAAAACAAGAAAGTAGGTCGCCTAATTTCAAGGAAACCGAGGAACCGAAATGATACTCATCTGAGCTCAATCAGTCCGATTGAGATCGATGAGGGTTTAGATCCTGAGATAAAGGAGTTTCTAGTTTAGGAAGATCCAAAATTTCAAGGTTCCAAGAGTGAGTATATCGTTCCTACTGAACCTTATGATCTCGTGACAAATTTTTCACCATGCCTTAAAGGCAAAGAAGGGTTCTCCGACATTAGGCAAGATATGAAACAAGCACCAGGTAAGACTGATGTACCCATGGTCAATTGTGTCATCCATCGAACTACAACCTCTCATATTCACTGTGATGACTGTTTCCAGTGTGTTGAGCGGTATTACACCGACATCCCTATCCTACAGGCCCAAATTGAAACTCTTACTTCTCAGAACGATTTGCTAAGGAAGGAAAACTATAGTCTCAAGGCGAATGCAGAGAGGAAGACTAAACGTATCAAGACATACAAAAACATAGTCATCAAGAATTCAACTAGTGTCAAGGAAATAATAAATTCTGAACTCTCTGTCTCCTCTATAGTTAACTTTTAATGGTAAAAAAATTGATTTTCTTTTTGTTTTATTTTTTTTTGTCTAATTTGAAATAATTAGATTTGAAGTTTTGATTTCATTTACTAATATTAAGACTGGCTACAAAATATTCGATTATGTATCCAAGTATCTTTTAATAAAAAAATGGTTATTAATGATTGTTTGTTCTAATCTATCAAATTTGTTTTTCTTTCCTTAGGAAATGGGACATTATGTTATTGATTATCTGGAGGAAATATTTTCAATTTATGCAACTAAATGATTAGTAGTTCCTCTTTCCTTTTTGTTTGATAAAAGTTTTGATTCATCTTTGAATGAAACCAACTCTGTTATAAGTGGTTCCCAGCCCACTATTTTTGTAATGTTACTTGATTTTGGGAGATCCAACTCTATCCTGTGAGATATGAGTATGTGATCCCAGGTTACTTTAAATAATGTTCACTTTGTTAGTGAAAAACATCTTTGCTTGGAACAGATTATGGACATGTAATTCTCATAACTAAATGGAAAAGTTGTTTGCATTTCAGCTTTACACCAATGTGACACTATTTCATTTATGTTTTGTCTCTTATTTTGGAATATTAATATGTTACATAGATTTAGATTCAATAACATATAATGTTCCATCTTATTCCATGCTTTAAAATCTTGTCTATAACTTCTTGTTTCATATATTATATATGTGATCGTTATTTCAACTTTAATATCATCATTTATGCTTGATGTTTAGTTGATGTATCCAATGAATGTTTCACATTGAAATTTCTTTTATTGTAATCATTCATAATTGCAAGGTCACTAGATCTACATTTTTGTTACACTATTATTATATCCTAGCTATCAATAAAAACCTTGAGTTTATTCTGGAGATGTTAGCACAAGCCTTTCGTAGATTTCTCTCGCAGGCAAGATAGTTGGAGTTTTGGATCGCACAGAGACAAAAACACAATATGAAACTAATCTAAGGTTAGATTTATTTGCATTTAATTTATGTTATTAGTTTATTTATTAGCGAAACAATATAGTTTAAATTGGTTGTGACTATTAATCTATCCTTGTTTCAGATTATGTTTTATTAGCATTTTTTTTTAGTTCTTAGATTTTAGATTATAAAACAGAAAATACAAAAATATGTGCTTTCTTTATCTATTTTTAAAAACAATTACAAAACATTGATTTTGCAAGACATTCACCAAAACTTGCAATTTGTAAATAATTTGTTTATAATCACATATTTATATTTCTGGAAACTCTTGTAATTAATTAAATTAAAGTATAATATCATAGTTTTAGCTTTAGAGTAGTTTATTTATTTTCTTTGTTTTAGGACCCTAGTTGGCTAACAGATTCATTAAACCCGTAAGAATAGATTACACCAAACAGCTTGGGTTAATTAGACAACCCCGGTCCATATCTATTCTTCCAGTTGACAGTGTGTCATTTACACCCGTCAACTACCCTGTCATAGGTTTTGGTAAACCCGGAGTGCCCAGTTCTAGGTGTAGCATGAAGCTCAGAAAGTACCATGGATTTAAGTTTTGATTGTTTACTTAAATACAAACGACCTTTGTATCGAAGCTCATCATGGAGCCAAGAGTACCCTTGGGAAACTGGAGCGTTGGACTGCAATTATTGTATCAAATGAAAATGTTTGGGATCATGTAGCCATTCCTGGCAAACATATTGGAGAAAATTTGGTACAATGAAGGAGAGAGAAAAAAGGGATCCTTCATCTTCATATTTTTGGGAAAGTTCATCCGCACCCACATTGTCTTTTACTTTATTGTAAATGATATCATAATCATATCCAAAGATATTAGTCACCCATTTTTGTTGCTCTGGAGAGGAAATGCGTTGTTCCAGAAAATACTTGAGGCTTTAATGGTATTTCTTAATTTGGAAGCGTTGACCCAATAGATAAGGGCGCCACAGATCAACGACATGCAAAATAACCAACATTTCCTTTTCATAGATTGATTTTCCCAATTTTAATTCAGAAATTTGCTTGCTGGTAAAGGCCAAAGGCCAACCCTCTTGCATAAGGACAACACCAATTCCTTTCCCTGAAGCATCACATTCCAAGAAAAAGGTCATTGTGAAATCAGGAAGGGCCAGGACTGGAGTGGTGCACATGGCCATCTTCAAGGTTTGAAAATCTTGAGAAGCTACTAGATTCCAAGTGAAAGAGTTCTCTTTTAGGAGTGCAGTGAGAGGTACTGCAATATTTCCATAGTTCTTAACAAAATTGCGATAATAAATTGTTAAGCCCAGAATTCCACGCAATACTTTGAGAGTCTTTGGGTGAGGCCAGTCTTGCATAACTTCAATATTTTTAGGATCCACCCTGATGTCATACTTTCCAACCAGATGACCCAAGTACTTGACTTCTGAGGCGCCAAAAGCACCTTTAGACTGTTTCAGGAAAAGTTGGTGCTGAGAGAGTAGATGGAGAACTCGATCCACATGAGAATGATGGTCTGTATAGGTTTTTATATAGATGAGGATATCATCAAAGAAAACTAAGACAAAATGATGGAGAAAAGGACATAAGACATGATTCATGAGGCTTTGGAAGGTGGTGGGGGAATTACACAAGCCAAAGGGCATGACCAAAAATTCATAGTGGCCCTCATGAGTTCTGAAGGAAGTCTTAGGAATGTCTACCTCTTTCATACGTATATGGTGGTAGCCAGAACAAAGATCAAGTTTAGAAAAGAACTGGGCGCCACTCAATTCATCCAAGAGGTCATCAATGACAGGAATGGGAAATTTGTCTTTAATGGTAGGTTTGTTGAGGGAATGAAAGTTAGGACACATTCACCAAGAACATTACTTATTTAGGACCATGACCATAGGAGAAGAGTAGGGGCTCATACTAGGGTGAATAACGCCTATGTTAAGGAGTTCCTTAATCATTTTCTCAATCTCATTTTTTTGGGAAAAGGGGTTACAATACAGACGAATATTAGGAGGAAGGCTTCATGGTACAAGGGGAATGGAATTATCATGAACACCACGGGAATAAGGAAGTCCTAGGGGAGTGGAAAAGACTATTTTATGTTTAGAGATGATGGATTGGAGGTCTTGTGGCACTGAGGGTGTCTCTGTTGCTTGTATGGCATGGAGTTGGGCAATAATGCCAGAATGACCTTTTTTGAGCATCTTTTCCATGCGATGGGAACTAATGATCTCAAGTGAACCGATAGTGATTCCTTGGAACTTATATTGTTGGCCCTCCTGGTCGAATTGCATGGTTAATTCCTTAAAATCCATGAGAATGGGACCCAAAGACCTTAGCTAGTTTTCACCCAACACAATGTCACAACTGCCCATGTCGATAGAAAGCATATGAGATTTCAGGTGGTAGTCACCAATTTGGAGATGCACATTTTCAAAGAATTCTCCACATTTCATGGAGCCACCATTGGAAATCATGATTTGGAAATTATTGACTGGATGGATATAGCAATGAGTTTCTTGGGCAATGCGACGATGAATAATATTATGGGTGCTTCCACTATCAACAAGAATGATGAACTTCCTATGCTTGATGTAACCTATTAGCTTGAGGGTTTGGGGAGCAGATAAGCCAGTGAGAGCATTTAGGGAAATGACCGGGTCTACTTTGAGAGGGTCCGAAGGAGGGGTTATGTCAGTGGTTTTAGGTGACTTAGACACAAGGGGAGTTTCAACATCCTCTTCCGAAATATCCTCCGAGATGGCCATAAAAATGTTTTGTTCCTTGCACTTGTGGCTTGAAAAATATTTTTCATCACAATTATAACAAATTCCTTTGAGTTGGCGTTCATCCATTTCAGCCCTGGTCAATTTTTGGATTTTTAGTGGAGCAGAGGGAGTAGTGGGATTTACTGTTTTAGTGCGAGAGATAAAGGAGGGTTTCCAGTTTTGCAAAGATACAAAATGTTGTGCTTCTTTATCTCTCTTAGTATCCTCCATCCAACTCTAAGGCCTAGCCATGAGGACATGGGAACGAATATCATCCTTGAGGCCACTGATAAAACATTCTCGAAAAAAGGCACAGGCATGCCCTCTGTCCAAAAATCTAGGCACTCAAAAGAATCTATAAAGTATTCGATTGTTTCAGATTGTTTCAACTTTGTTAAATGGCCTAAATGGTTGGTGTCAGTGTCAAAGTGTTCATAAAGCTCTGCCACAAAGTGTGTCCAAGAAATATACCCTTGACGAGAAGTTTTTCTCCATTTCCACCATTGCCAACGTTCTTGATCTAGATGGAGAACTCCATACTGGAGTTTGGCCAAGTCATCTGTAATGTCGTATAAATAGAAATAATGTTCCATTTGGGTTACCCAACCAGTGGGATCCGAGCCATAAAATTTGGTCACATCCACCCACAGAAGGTGTAGGTCACGCTGAAATTGATGGGGATAAAAATTATGGGAATGAGAGGAAGTTTCAACTTCACTATGTGGAGGTGGGTCAAATAAAGGGTTATCTGCAGGGATATGCAGCTTGCTGTAGATCATCAAAACAACAAATTCAATATGGGTAGTCATGTCTTATTTGAGTTCCTCGATTGAGGTAGTGATGGAGGATTGCATGGTTGTATTGATGGTGACAACATTGGCACTGAGTTGTTTCACTTTTTGTTGGGTCTCTATGAAATTAGATTGAAAGGTATTGAAGCGAGATTCCAAGTCTTGGCTATGGGTATGGGCCATGATGAAGAGGAAACCCAAATGGGGCGGGTGGGGTCAAAACATTTTCTGAAAAATTATATGTATGAATGTGATAAGGGAGAAGAGATAAATCCAATGGAATAGGTATCAAATAATGGTGCAAAAAATTCTAGACTCAAAAATTTGCAAAAATTTCCAGACTCTAGATAATTTTTTTTTTTTTTAACACCTACAGAGTTACACTCCGGTCTAAAGAATAATGCAGTGATGAAATGCCCAAATTCTTAACCAAGAAGAAATGTGTAGTGATTTGGAAACCTAAACACATTTGCATGGAAATATATCTTGTTTGTTTTAATTTTTTTGTTTCCATCCCCAAGGGTTAGGCATTCAAGGGTTGTACACACAAGGGTTTTCCCTGTGCTATAGCTCTCTGATATATGTGCGGGGTCCAACAATAGTACTCGGCCCAATGTCTTAGGGAACTAACTAAGGAGGCTATACCGTGCCCTTAGCCATACTACCTGACTACCCAGGTACTAGAGAGTATCTTCCCGAGTGTTGTTCTCACTGGCACTATAGAAGTCAGGCGACTGATCAATTTATCTAAAGAGGGCTTCAGGTAAGCTAGGTTGATTCATACACATGTGTTGTTTGATGCACTACCACTCGAAGGGGTACCAATAGGGGTTACAAGGGTGGCCAATGGATGTGCGCTTAAGTACCACTTGTATTTCCTGCATGTATGAATCCCTCAACTGCGGGCTTATGCCCATAACAAAATATCTATGTGGCTTAAAGACATCGGAATATGTCTCTACCCTGAAAAAAACTTTAACCCACAATTTATGCCAAGGAAAGTGATACGATACCACTTGTAATATTCCAGATATAAAAAGTATGAAGAACATAAATAAAATGCTAGAAATGGCAGGCAAACAATAATACAACCAGAAGAACACCACAATAACACTAAAATGATATCAAAATAACACCAGAAAGAGCAATTGATTCTTAGAGAAATGTTCACGGGCCTCTTCGAGGGGGAAACCTCTAGTCGAGCAAAGATCTATTACAATAATATCCAATCTAGGGTTATCATACCCTCGACTCCTATTTATACTAAATATGTCTATCAAAAGAACCATCTAGAGGAAGATCCTTCTAGAAGCAGAAGATTTTATTAGGTCTTCTTACATTCGAATTATTCTAGTTTATTGCAAGGGATTATTAATATTGACCTTTATTACATCCAAATATATTGTTCTACCTATGTGTGGGTTAGGTCCCTAACACCCTGAATCGATTCAATAGAAGAGTTGAACTCACCCTAGTACCCAAATTGTTCCTCGAATCGACGAAAGGGGGACCCCTCTCCTATGATGTTTCCTCTTAGATTACTGAGGCACAATGAAAATATAGCACAGATGGTGAAATTTGAAAGCCCATGTGTTGAGCGATTTTGGGCACTGTGGTCATGTGGGCATTGGTCATACACACATTCTGGAATTTACAGAACTAGAGAGGGGCCCTTGGACCAAATATTCATTGTGTCCTTGAATGGATTTAGGAGGTGAGTTGAAACTCGCTATAGCATCCAATATATTCCTCATATCGATGAAACACTAGTTATGTTGGACTCCTAACACCGAATTCCATCTAGGGGGACCCCTCTCCTATGATTATGTCACCCAAAAAAGTTGTTTTTAGAGGATCTCTTGAAATAGGGTTTAGCTCAGTGAGGAACAATGTAAATATGACAAAGGGGGTCAAATTTCAAAGACAATGTATCGAGAAATTTTTGGCATTGTGGTCGTGCGGGCATTGGTCATACACACCTTCCAGAGATAAAGAAACTCAATTACGTCTCCTAGTTGTGATTTTGTGCCCCTGGACCAAATTTTCAATGTGTCCCTAAATGACTTCAGGATTATAGTTGCAACTCCTCATAGCACCCAAGACATTCCTCGGATCTACAAAAAGTCGGTTCTGTTAGACTTCTGGCACCAGATTCCAACTAGTCGGACCCCTCTCCTATGATTTCATCTCCCAGAAAAGTGTTTGTTAAAGGATATCCAGAACTAGGTTTAGCTTGGTGAGGCACAATGAAAATATGACCTAGGGGGTCGACATTCAAATCCCCTATGTCAGGTGATTTTGGGCACCATGGTCATGTGGGAGTTGGTCGTACACACCTTCCTAAGTTTATGGAATTCAGTTATGTCGCTCGGTTGTGATTTTGTGCCCACAAACAAAATTGTCATTATGTCCATGAATGGCTTTAGTAGGCGAGTTGCCACTTGCCATAGTACGTAAAATGTGCCTCGAATATATGAAACACCAGTTTTGTTGGACTCCTGGAACCAAAATCCAACTAAGGGTACCCCTCTCCTATGATTATGTCAACTAGAAAAGTGTTTGTTAGAGGATCTTCAGAACTAGGGTTTATCTCAATGAAGTGCAATACAAATATGACACAAGGAATCAAATTTCAAAGCCCCTGTGTTCAACGATTTTGTTCACCATGGTCATGTGGGAGTTGATTATACACACCTTCTAGAGATTATAGATCTCAATTATCTCACCCAGTTGTGATTTTGTGCCCCCCAGACTATTTTTTCATTGTATCCCTGAATGGCTTCAGTAGGCGAGTTGGAACTCACCATAGCACCCAAACCGTGCCTCAAATCAATGAAATGCTAGTTATGTTAGACCCTTGTCCTGTAATTCCGTCGCCCAAAAAAGTATTTTTTAGAGGATCTTCAGAACTAGGGTTTATCTCAGTGGGGCACAATGAAAATCTAACATAGGTGGTCAACTTTCAAATCCCATGTGTTGATCGATTGTAGGCACCGTAGTCATGTGGGCATTGGTCATACACACATTCCAAAGCTTACAGAACTCAGTTATGTCTCTCGTTTGCGATTTTTTGCACGCAGACCAAATTATCATTGTGTCCTTGAATGACTTCAGGAGTATAATTGCAACTCACCATAACACCAAAATCGTTCCTGTTATCCCCGATATCTAGGGATAACTAGGAGATCATGTCTTGAGGCCCACATGGTCCTAGACATGGAATACCAAGAGCAGGAGCAACTTGAGCATGGCCCTAGAGGGCCCATCTTTCTTCTTCTCGGCCAGCTTTGTCCTGTCAACAGTACCAACTTCCATCACTACTGGCCTGGGTTTGCATCAGAGAGGACTCTTGCTCCATGAGGTAATTTGTCCGAGGTATCATGGTATGTGTCGTATTTGATCGTTATGACCTCTTATGTATGCATTAGATTCCTTTCATTTTGGATGACTGCTTGGACCTTACACTAATCCTCTTAACCATTGTTGGGGTGATTTATGGGGCAACTTAGCAAGCCAGTATTCATGGGTCTTGGTTAGCCACCAAGGGGGGTTTGCAGAGTCATCGTCTTCTCCCACCATCTTATCACTTTTCCATCTTATATCCCGCTCATCCATCCAATTCCCCTAGTCTATCCATTAGGATGACCTTCCAGGGTACATCTTGTCTTGTGGGAAGAAGGGGCTAAAGGCCCAGGGGGTAAAAGCAGCTGGTAAAAGATAAAAGCCATAGGAAAATGAAAACCTAGAGATTCTTCGCCTAGGGGATACCCAAGAAGGCAATAAAAATCCTCTTGATAAGAAACTAAGGGACCCTAAGAAAAAATGAAATAAATAAATGCAAGAACTAACCAAGAGGATGGGAGGTCTCATCATGAGCCAACCCATTATGTTCATAGGTATTTAGCGGTATGACATTGCCACTATCTGGTCACCAAACTAGGGCAGTGACCTTTGGTTGCATGGCCAAAGGAAAGGGGGTCTCATCACGAGCCAGCCTTCTCATTTCTGTGAAGATACTAGTGGGTAACGCTGTCAGCTCTGGCCACCAAGCCAAGGCAGTGTCCTCTTCGTCAAGGCTTGTAGTAAAAAATGCAAACAAAAAAAAGATAAGGCAATAAGGGTTTGGAAAAAATGCATCCATGACGGGTACAACTCGCCTCCTACAAAGGCACCCACAAACAACACCATCCCTTGGTATGACTATGACTGGACATCCCTAAAACCATATCACCACATTACACATGGCTTGAATGATCCTTTGAGGAAACTTTCCATTTCCTGTGGGTATTAGCCCAATAGGTGGTCTTGTTGGTTCCCTTAACTTTGTATAGTGGGTCTGTGTAATGTCTTTGAGCTATTAGATGAATTGTTAAGGATTTCATGCATATGTTTGATAAATTTAATGATGAGATATAATTTACATTGCTATGATGTCTAAGACTGATGAGCCCCTAGAGGGCGTAGTCTTTGATGTGCAGGACCATGCCCGGTGGACAGGTACCAGAGGATCGGTGCACATGGGGAGATGATTAGCTCGGACCTCCATAGGGATGAAGAGCCCATCAGGTGGTTGCTGGGATGGCAGAGGTAGGACAGAGTTGTGATGATCCCTTGCATAGAGAAGAAGAAGGACACCCTCATCAGGACGTTTTGACAGAGACCTAGCCTATGGGGATCAGCCCCTTGCAGATGGGACGTGGACCTTGATGGATAGGATGCCACCCAGGACTAGCTGGACGTTTTCTGGAGCA
>ML777861.1:555944-628466 GCA_009831015.1 Picea engelmannii
AATTACATATAATCATTGCTCATATGTATATTTGAGGATAGTCATTGATATTATGAAGTACTAACCCACTGCAAGCACATTTTCTAGCTTTGTTTGTCTTGTCTCGCAAGCAGGTGCCTCATCAGTGGAATATCTCCTTTGACAATCTCATCGTTGGCAGTAATCTGTGAAAGGACACTCTTATCCTAAGCCATTACCCCTTTATCCCTTTCATAAATCAGATTACCTAGGGATGTCTCCCTTGGACCAACCATCCTAAATAGAAAGAGCTCCCCATCGAGGTGACAGTGGGTGGGGAAGCTCCTGTTACACCAGTTTTAAGCCTTGACTCAAGCTACCTAAACCCTTCTTAAAAACCATGCGATAACAGTTCCCCATATCGACGAAACGCCATTTCTGTTGGACTCCTGGCATCAGATTCCAACTAGGGGAACCCCTGTATTGTGATTCTATTGCCCAGAAAAGTATTTCTTAGAGGATTTTCAGAAATAGGGTTTATCTTAGTGGGGCACAATGAAAATATGAAACAGGTGGTCGACTTTCAAATCCCATGTGTCAAGAAATTGCGAGTACTGTGGTCCTTTGCGCGTTGGTCATACACACCTTTTGAATCTTACAAAACTCAGTTATGTTGCTCGGTTGTGATTTTGTGCCCTCAGACCAAATTCTCATTATGTCCAGGAGGCGATTTGTAAACCACCATAGAACCCAAACCATGCCTCAGATCAAACAAATGTCATTTATGTTGGACTCTTGGCACCAGATTCCATCTAGGGGGAACCCTCTCCTGGGATTTCATCGCCTAGAAAAATCTTTGTTAGAGGATCTCCCGAACTAGGGTTTAGCATAGTGAGGCAGAACGAAAATCTGACACAAGGGCCAACTTTCAAGTCCCCTATGTGAGGCGATTGTGGGCACTATGTTCATGTGTTCATTGGTCATACACACCTTCCAGAGCTTACGAAACTCAGTTACGTCGCTCGTTTGTGATTTTGTTCCCCCAAACCAAATTTTCATTGTGTCCCCAAATGGATTTAGTAGGCGAGTTGAAACTCTCCATAGCATCCAAATCGTGCCTCATATTGACAAAATGCCACTTATGTTGGACTCCTGGCATCGAATTCCAGCTAGGTGGACCCCTCTCCTATGATTGCGTCGCATCAAAAAGTGTTTGTTAGAGGATCTTCAGAACTAGATTTTAGCTCAGTGAGGCACAATGAAAATCCGACACAGGTAGTCAACTTTCAAATCCCATGTTGCGAGTGATTTTGGGCACTTTGGTCGTGTAGGCGTTTGTCATACACACCTTTTGAAGCTTACATAACTCAATTACGTCGCCCGATTATGAATTTGTGCCCGAGGGCCAAATTGTCATTGTGTCCCTAAATGACTTCAAGAGTATAGTTGAAACTCTCCATAGCACCCAAACTATGCTTCGTATAGACAAAACACCAATTCTGTTGGACTTATGGCACTGTTATCCAGCTAGGGGGATCTATCTCTTATGATTTTGTTTCCCATAAAAGTGTTTGTTAGAGGATCTCGAGAACTAGGGTTTAGCTCAATCAGGCACAATGAAAATCCAACACAGAGGGTCAACTTTGAAATCCCCTGTGTAGGGTGATTGTGGGCATGGTGTTCGTGTGGGCATTGGTCATACACACCTTTCAAAGCTTACGGAACTCAATTACATTTCCTGGTTGTGATTTTGTGTCCCCGGACCAAATTTTCATTATGTCCTTGAATGGATTCAATAAGCAAGTTGATACTCGCCATAACACCCAAACCGTGCCACATATGAATGAAACATCAGTTCTGTTGAAATCCTGGTACCATATTCTAGCTACGAGGACCCCTCTCCTATGATTTTGTCACCCAGAAAAGTGTTTGTTAGAGGATCTCTTGAACTAGGATTTATCTTAGTGAGGCACAATCCAAATCCCATAAAGGGGGTCAAATTTAGAATCCCCTATGTTGGATGATTGTGGGCATCGTGGTCATGTGGGAATTGGTCATACACACCTTCTAGAGCTTACAAAAATTGATTACGTTGACTGGATGGTATTTTGTGCCCCCGAACCAAATTTTCATTGTGTCCTTGAATGACTTCAGGAGGCAAGTTTCAACTCGCCATAACACCCAAACTGTGCCTCAGATCGATGAAACACCAATTATATTAGACTATTGGCACCAGATTCTAACTAGGGGGACCCCTCTCTTATGATTTCATCGCCCAGAAAAGTGCTTGTTCGAGGATCTCCACAACTAGGGTTTAGCTCAGTGAGGCACAATACAGATTCGACATAGGGGGTCAAATTTCAGCAACCCTATGTCAATTAATTGTGGGCACTGTGGTCATGTGGGAGTTTGTCATACACACCTTCCAGAGCTTATGAAACTCAGTTACATCGCTCAGTTGGGATTTTGTGCCCCTGGACCAAATTTTCATTGTGTCCCTGAATGAATTAAGGAGGTGAGTTGCAAGTCTCCATAGAACCCAAATTGTTCCTTAGATTGAAAAAACACCAGTTTTGTTGGACTCCTGACACTGAATTCCAGCTAGAGGGACTCCTCTCGTATGATTTTGTCACCTAGAAAAGTATTTGTTATAGGATCTCTGGAACTAGGGTTTATCTCGGTGAGGCACAATGCAAATCCAACACAGAGGGTCAAATTTCAAAGCCCTTGTGTTGGGATATTACGGCCACTGTGGTCATGTGGGCATTGGTTATAGACACCTTCTAGAGCTTACGAATCCAAGTTATGTTTTTGGATTGTAATTTTGCGCCCCCAGACTAAATTTTCATTGTGTCCCTAAATGGATTAAGTAGGTGAGTTGGAACTCGCCATAGCACCCAAACCGTGCCTCCGATCGATGAAACGCCAATTATGTTGGACTCTTGGTACTAGAAACCAGCTAGTGGGAACCCTCTCCTGTGATTTCATTGCCCAAAAAAGTGTTTGTTAGAGGATCTCTGGAGCTAGGGTATAGCTCATTGAGGAAAAATGCAAATCCGACATAGGGGATGAACTTTCAAAGCCCCTGTGTCGGGCGATTTTGGGCACCATGGTCATACATACGTTTCGGATCTTATGAAACTTAGTTATGATGCCCTATTGTGATTTTGTGCCCCCGGACCAAATTGTCACTATGTCCTTGAATGGATTCAGTAGGTGAGTTGCAACTTTCCATAGGACCCAAACCATGCCTCCGATCGAACAAACACCAGTTCTGTTGGAATTCTAGCACCTGATTCCATCTAGTGGGACCCCTATCCTATGATTTTGTTGCCCAGAAAAGTGTTTGTTAGAGGATCTTCAAAACTATTGTTTATCTTAGTGAGGCACAATGAAAATCTAGCATAGGTGGTCAACTTTCAAAGCCTAAGTGTCGGGATATTGTGGGCGTTGGTCATACACACCTTCTGGAGCTTATGAAAGACAGTTACATCACCTGGTTGTGATTTTGTGCCCTGGAAAAAATTGTCATTGTGTACCTGAATGAAATTAGGAGTATAGTTGCAACCCATGATATCACCCAAACAATGCCTTGCCTTGACATAAAACCAGTTCTGTTGGACTTCTGACACCAGATTCCATCTAAGGGGACCCCTCTCCTGTGATTTCTTCTACCAGAAAAGTGTTTGTTAAAGGATCTTCAGAACTAGGGTTTAGCTCGGTGAGGCACAATGAAAATCCGACACAAGGGTTCAACTTTCAAATCCCCTATGTTGGGTGACTGTGGGAACCATGGTCGGCTGGGCGTTGGTCATACACACCTTCTAGAGCTTATGGAACTTAATTACGTAGCCCAGTTGTGATTTTATGTCGACATACCAGATTGTCATTGTGTCCCTGAATGACTTCAATAGGTGTGTTGGAACTCACCATAGAAGCCAAATCATGCCTCAGATAGACGAAACTTTAATTATGTTGGACTCCTGGCACCGATTTCCAACTAGGGGGACCCATCTCCTGTGATTTGGTCGCTTAGAAAAGCGTTTGTTAGAGGATCTTCAGAACTAGGGTTTAGCTAAGTGAGGCACAATGCAAATCTGAAAAAGGTGGTGAAATTTCATAGCCCATGTGTTGGGAAATTTTGGGAACCATGGTCGTGTGGGCATTGGTCATACACACTTTCTGGAGCTTATGGAGATCAGTTACATCCCCCAGTTGTGATTTTGTGTCCTTGGACCAAATCTTCAGCAGGCGAGTTGCAACTCGCTATAGAACCCAATTTGTGCCTCAGAATGAAAAAACACCAGTTATGTTGGACTCCTGACACTGAATTCCATCTAGGGGGACCCCTCTCCTATGATTTTGTTGCCCAAAAAAGTGTTTGTTAGAGGATCTTTGGAACCAAGGTTTAGCTCAGTGAGGCACAATGCAAATCCGACACAGGTGGTGAACTTTAAAATACCATGTGTCGGGTGATTATGGGCACCGTGGTAGTGTGGGTGTTTGTCATACCCACCATCTATAACTTATGAAACTCATTTACATCCCCTAGTTTTGATTTTGTGCCCCCAGACCAAATCTCCATTGTGTCCCTGAATGCCATCAGGAGGCAAGTTTAAACTCACTATATCACCCAATCCGTTCCTTGGATCGATGAAACTACAGTTATGTTTCACTCCTGTCACTAAATTACAGCTAGGGTGACCCCTCTATCATGATTTTGTCTCCCAAAAAAGTGTTTTTTAGAGGATCTCCAGAACTAGGGTTTACCTCAGTGAGGCACAATGCAAATCTGGCACAGAGGGTCAACTTTCAAAGCTCATGTGTCGGGTGATTTTGGGTACCGTGGTCATGTGGGCGTTGGTCATACACCCCTTCCAGATCTTATGGAATTCAGTTACGTCATCCGGTTGTGATTTTGTGCCCCTAGATAAAATTTTCATTGTGTCCCCGAATGGCTTCAGTAGGAGAGTTGCAAGTCGCCATAGCACCAGCTAGGTGGACCTCTCTCCTATGATTCCATAACCCAGAAAAGTGTTTGTTAGAGGATCTTCAGAACTAGGGTTTATCTCAATAAGGTACAATGAATATCCGACACAGGGGGTCAACTTTGAAATCCCATGGCTTGAGCGATGGTGGGAACCTTGGTCATGTGGGTATTGGTCATACACAAATTCTAAAGCTTACAGAACTCAGCTACGTCGTCCGGTTGTGATTTTGTGCCCCCAGACCAAATTTTCATTATGTCCCCGAATGAATTAAATAAGCTAGTTGCAACTTGCCATAGCACCTAAAGCATGCCTCAGATTGATGAAACTCTAGTTATATTGGACTCCTGGCACCAAATTCCAGCTAGGGGGACCACTCACCTTTGATTTCGTTGCCCAGAAAACTGTTTGTTAGAGGATATCTAGAACTAGGTTTTAGCTCAGTGAGGCACAATGAAAACCCAACATAGGGGGTCAACTTTAAAAGACCCTATGTCGGGAGATTGTGGGCATTGTGGTCATGTGGGATTTGGTCATAGACACCTTTTGGAGCTTACGAAACTCAATTACATCTCCTGGTTGTGATTTTGTGCCCCCGGACTAGATTTTCATTTTGTCCCTGAATGAATTCAGTATGTGAGTTGCAACTCTCCATAGCACCCAAACCATGCCTCAGATCGACGAAAAACTAGTTCTGTTGGACTCTTGACATCGTATTCCAGCTAGGTGGACCCCTCACCTGTGATTATGTTGCACATAAAAGTATTTTTTAGAAGATCTCTGGAACTAGGGTTTAGATCAGTGAGGCACAATGCAAAGTTGGCCTATGGGGTCAAATTTAAAAGCCCCCATGTCGGGAAATTGTGGGAACAGTGGGCGTGCAGGAGTTGGTCATACAAATTGTGATTTTGTGCCCCCAGACCAAATTTTCATTGTTTATCTGAATGGCTTCAGAAGGCGATTTGCAACAAGATATAGAACCCAAACCATGCCTCGAATAGATGAAACACTAGTTATGTTGGCCTCCTTGCACCAAATTCCATCTAGGGGGATCCCTCTCTTGTGATTCCATCACTTAGAAAAGTGTTTGTTAGAGGATCTCTACAACTAGGGTTTAGATCAGTGAGGCACAATGCAAATCTGACACATGTGGTAAAATTTCAAAGACCATGTGTTGGGAATTTGTGGGCATCGTGGTCACATGAGTGTTGATAATACACACCTTCCAGAGTATACGAGACTCAGTTATGTCGCCTGATTGTGATTTTGTGTCCCCGGACCAAATTGTCATTGTATCCCTGAATGGCTTTAGGTGGAGAGTGTTAGATTTTTATCTCGAGAGGTACTCCACATGTTTTGTCTTATATGCGGATGTTACCTTGTGCTTACACTACCAGGAACTTAACTTTGTAATGCCTTTTTTATAAATTTGTAAAGTGGTTCTTTTATTAAAGTGACTTTTTAATAAAGTGTACCTTCTATTTTTAAAGTGACTTTATTTCATAAAGCGCTTATGTAATAAAGTGAAATCACTTTAATATTTTAAGTGATTCATTTTGTAGGGAATGGATCATGACCCTTGATCTCGAAAAAGGAAAGATCTAATCTTGGCCTTTGTATTTAGGGTTGGGGAAGGTGAAATGAAACTTTGGAGGGAAAATGTCATTTTCATAATTATAAAAGAATGCATTGGGTAGTGTGTAAGACACATCGGGAGGAGATCTAGAGGGATTTTCAAGTAGGCTTGAGAGAGGAAATTTAGGGCAGCATTGTGGGAACATTTCCCAAGAAAAAGTGGGCACAAATCCCAAGGAATATATATGTTACATTGTTGGGTCATTTTTTTGTTGTGGGAGGTCATACTGTATGGATCTGTATAGTCCATACAACAAGTGAGAGTGGGAACGAAAATCGAGGTAGTTTTTGGCATGTTTTTCGAGGTAGATTTAAAAATTTTGGTTGTTGTTTCTTGGCCATACGGAACAATCCGTACAACTAATTGTGGGCATGGATTTTGAGGTACAAAATAGGTCGTACAATAGTATGGATTTGGCATGGATTACGAGGCATATTTTGGGATTGTTTTAGTGTGTTGTAAGTGGATTTTTCCTGGTTGGAATTTTTTATTTTTTCACTGTTATGTATTTTCCTGAAGATGAATAATAATATCTCTCTCTCTCTCTCATTGGGTTTCCCCACATTGGGGTTTTCCCTGTATTTTTCCTAAATTTCTGAGTTTTATGGGTTGTTGTCCATTGTGTTTATTTCCGCTGTATATTTGCTTAGCAATGTGTATTTCTACTTATGGTAATTTATGAATGTGGGTTTGAGGCATTTATGAAGTTCATGCAAGATAGTTATCTCTAGGTTGCTAAGTGTTTGACATAATATTATCTTGCTGATTTTTATCATTAAAAATCTACATGGTATTAGAGCTTTGTCTCTGAGTGACAGTGGGAAGTGTGATTTTTGGGAAAAGTTGAAGAGGGAAAAGGGTGTGATTTTTTTACTTGAGTTGTGACAGGGAATATGGATGCAAGTATTAGATATGAGGATCAGTTGGACGGAATTTTCAGTTATTTGTAGTGGAAAGTCTGATTGCCAGTTGTTCCCAAGGAGAACAAGATTTATAACTATGTCAACTTTATTGTGGTAGCTCTTACAACAGATCCTGTTGCTTTGGACTTGCATGAGATCAAGGAATCCAAGGATCAGAGGACTATTCTGGATGGGGTGAAGGATCACCTTATCCCATACTTGGCTGAGAAAAAGAATGCCAAGGAGATGTGGGATGCACTTAATAACTTGTTCGAGGTGAAGAATGAGAACCATAAGATGTCCTTGAAGGCTAAGTTGCATGATTCCAAGATGGGTAAAGAGGAGAATGTCTATTCTTATCTTACCCGGGTGGCTCAAGTAAAATATGAGCTAGCAATTGTTGGATAGGTCATTATAGATTCTAAGTTGGTGACGATAGCCTTAAATGGATTCACCAAAGAATGGGAAGTCTTCGTGAAGTGTGTGGTGGGACATGAGATTATACCATATTGGAGAAGACCGTGGGATGATTTCACTCAGGAGGAGATTCAAGAAAGATCTCAGAGCAGTGAATAGACGATAGATGGAGTTGATGAGAATGTTTCTCTTGCGACAAAGATCAAGAAGAAAGGAAGTTCCAGAAGGGACTTGAGTAAATTCAGATGTTATTGTTGTAACCAGTTGGGGCACCTTGCCTCTCGTTGTCCTGAGAGGAAGAACAAGAAGAAGGAACCAAAACAGCCTGAGAAAACTGCTACAACAACCATGGAGGACTTTGCTTCAAAGTATGACAGGGAATTTTCTTTGGTGACCCTAGTTTCCAGTGTCGGCAATGGAGAATTTGGAGGTGATATTATATGGATTGTAGATAGTGGAGCCTCTTTCCACATGACGGGAATCTAGAGAGTATTCCTATATTTCACAAAGATTGGTCCTGGTGGACAGGTGGTAAATGAAAGTGGTATGGTGAGAGTTGTACGTGGAGTTGGGAATGTTAGATTCCAACTAAATTTTGGGGGACTCTTAGAGCTTGATGGAGTTCTCTTTGTTATAGGGTTGAGGGTTAAATTTATCTCAGTATCAGCCTTGGAGGATGTAGGATATTTCACAATGTTCAAGAGGGAACATGTTTTTATCTATAGGCAGGGAGTGGACCCAATGGAGTTGTAGCTGATTGGTAACTGGGTGGAGAGGTTGTATATGTTGAGCGAACAACCTTTAGTGTATGATTCAACATCAGATGAGGAGCGTTTTGGATTACTAAGACGGGGGGTGAATCAATAATAGAGAAATTATAATCTTTTTTAACCAAATAATCCAAGTTTTATATCAATGTATAATTATCATCCAATAATGAGAAATGAACAAATGAAAAATCATACACATACACAGTACACTAGTATTTTATGTGTAAACCCAAAATGGGAGAAAACCACATAATGTTTTTTCTTATGTCTTGAAGAATTACATTCATTAGAAGCACCAACTTCCTTTGTTTTCTAGCTACAATTGGAAAGAGGCTCCAACCTGCTATTTTCTTAGGGTACAACTTGAGGGAAACTCCAACTCCCCAATTCTCTGGCTACAACTAGAATGAGGCTACAACCCCCTATGTTCTCCGACTACAACCGGAAGGTGGCTACAAACACATGTCCTTTCCCCATCCAACTGCCCTGAAATAGAAGTAGAATTATGGAAGCACTATCACACTATCACTATGAGATATACCAGTGTAAAAATGTACCATTAAACCTTAACCATGCATCAACCATGCATCAACCTATACCTCAACCTGTAATCAACCTTGCTAAATTCTCGCTTATTCTAGAGAGAAACCTTGTAGAGTGTGCCCCACAAGTAATATTTGTTGAATCGATCTGAAAATGTTATACAAAATAATAAATAATGTACTCTAACCAACACATTTGGTATTACTAAATTTTGATCTGTTATGAATAAGTTATGACGTTTTTCCCCGAAACACCTTAGAAAACACCATTAAAAGAATTTATCCTCCCTTGAATTCTGACCTTCTTTTCTTCACCTTCCTTCTGAAATTTGGCTTAGATATACCTTTTTTACCTCAGACACCTATATATATTCAATATTCTCAAGTTTAATCTAAAATGAGAGAGCCTTGCCTCTTATTTATACTCTCCAAGTAGCTTCCTTAAAAACATCTTCTAGGTCACTTTGCCCACTTTCCTTATTTTAGGGTTAACCCACTTCTAATTTCTCCATTAAATTTAAATAATTTATTTTGTATTCACTTTGAATTGTAGTACACTCATCAATTAACTTTATTATTTAAGTTCTAAAATCTTTTAAACCACTTTGACTACTTTGACCTTTTGGGGCTTCTAGATAACATATGAGGGTCCTCCAACTTCGTAAGGCCATAACTCTCAAACCGTGAGGAGTTATGTGACATTCCACATACCACCAGAAATAGAATGACATGTAATATCCATATAGAATAGAATTACCTACAAATATATCAAAACTCATACAATTATCCATGAAACAAACTTGGATTCATTACCTAAACCTAGGTTCTCCAACTTGTTATGGCCATAACTCTCTAACCGTGAGGAGTTATGTGACATTCCACATACCACCAGAAATGGAATGAAAAGAAATATCCATATAGGATAGTTTCACTAACAATTTCACTGACCTTCATCTCATTATTTCACAAATAAGCATGGGTTCTCTAAGCATACTTCTAGGATAACTCAATCCACAAAGCGTCTTCCCGTGAGGGATTTCACCATAAGGGGGCCACTTTGGAGTTCATCCTTTGTGCTATCGGGACTTCTTCAAGGGATGACATCAATTAAAACCAACCTTAATAAACAATATCCCCTTTTGGCATTGATGGAAACACTCCGAAGAAAAATTGAAATTATGTCATGCAATATTGAAGTCATATCACTCATGATCCCCCTGGAAACATGCCTCTGTCCTCTCCATCTTTGTGACCATTGCTCCCCCTAGAACCATGCCTCTATCCTCTGCATATGATGAATCTCTTCCCCTTTGTCATTAATGTAAAATGTATCTTTCCATCCAGGGCTTCTCCCCCTGATTGAATTGTCCTCTTTATGGTGCTTTCTTGGGTACATCTAAGAAATATAAGATAAGTATTCAAAAGAATTCATTTTGGAGTAGAAACAACTCTGAGTCTTTGACGAATATAATCAAAGGATTCCTATGGAAGTGGTTTTGTAAATATGTCTGCCACTTTTTCTTTTGTGCCCACATACTCAACTCTGATGTTCTTTTCTGCAACCTGCTCCCGTAGAAAGTGATACTTGATTGGAATGTCTTTCGTCTTGGAGTGCATCACCGGGTTCTTTGAGATACTGATGGCTCTTGTATTATCACAATATATTGGAATGGGCTCATCATACTCAACCTGTATATCTTTTGGAGTTTGTTTCATCCAAAGAATCTGTGTACAACATCATGTTGCTGCAATATACTCTACCTCAACTGGAGATAAAGATATTAATGATTGGTGCTTGCTTAGCCATGATACTAAACACTCACCCAAGTAGAACGTTGTTCCATTGGTGCTTCTTCGGTCATCAATACAACCTATCCAATCTACATCTATGTAGGCAATAAGTAATGGATCCTTTCCTTTTGGATACCATAATCCAAACTCGTATGTTCCTCTGAGATATCTCAAAATCCTCTTCACTACTAATACATGTGATTCCTTTGGTTCTACTTGAAATCGTGCCACCTGTCCAACTTCCTGCATTACATATGGTCTAGATGTTTTCACAGATAGTAGGTTGCCAATCATTGACCTGTATTGCCTCTAATATGTAGACTTTGAATCATCATCTTTTCTCAACTTGCAACTGGTTTACATGGGAGTGATAACTGGTTTCCAATCTTCCATTCCAAACCTATTTAATATTTCTATGATAAACTTGGTTTAAGAAATAAAAATTCCTTGGTTTCTCTTATGAATCTGAAGTCCCAGAAAGAAGGATAGTTATCCAAGTAATGACATTTCAAATTCATTCTACATATCCTTTTCAAATTTCTAGCTTAGCCTGTCATCATCACTACCAAAAACAATATCATCAACATAAACTTCAATTAATAAAATATTACCTTGAATTACCTTGATGTATAGGTTGTTGTCTGCACTTCCATTTTTGAACCCTGCTTGTTGTAGATACTTATCCAATCTACAATACCATGCTCTAGGAGCATGTTTTAGACCATACAAGGCCTTCTTTAACTTACACACATAATCTTCATTCTCTGTCAACTGAAATTCTTCTAGTTGTTCAATGTAGACTTCTTCTTCAAGTTCCCCATTAAGAAAAGATGATTTTACATCCATATGATACACTTTAATATTTTTGGAGCATGCATAAGCTAAAATAAAATGGATTGCTTCCATTCTGGCAACTAGGGAAAATGTCTCTTCAAAGTCGATTCCTTCAATACGTGCATATTCTTTAGATACCAATCTAGTTTTGTTCCTTGTAACCCATCCATATTCATTCAATTTATTCCTGAAAACCCATTTTATGCCGATCACATTCTTATTCTTTGGTCTTGGAACCAATTCCCAAGTGTCATTTTTCTCTATTTGATCCAATTCTTCATCCATGGACTTATTCCAAAATTTATCCTTATTGGATTATTCAAAACAATTTGGTTCAAAATAGATAAGAGTGGTAGGTGTGTTTGTTCTACTGAACGAATTCTTCTTCTAGTCTCAACTCCTACATCTTTCTTTCTGATAAACTGATCTGAAGGATGATTCTTCTGTACTCGTCTGCTAGGTGTCTTTGGAGACACTTGCTGAAATTTCTCTTCTGTTTTTGTCGGATTCTCTTCATCTTCCTCTTCTACTTATTTTTTATCTTCTGCTTCTTCTTTGAAAGGATATCCCATTGATTCGTTTTCTTCTTCCTTTGATTCTGGTCTGCCTATTTCATCAATTGTTACGTTGATTCTTTCCACAACTTTGTTCAATCTCAGATTGTAACACTTGTATGCTTTCCTTCTACTTGAGTAACCAACAAGTAATCCTTTGTCGACACGAGAGTCAAAATTTCTCATTCTGCCATCTTCTCTTTTGATGTAGCATTTTATTCCAAAAACTATGAAGTGGTTCACATTTGTTGGTCTTCCTTTCCATAGCCCATAGGGAGTTTTTTCAATGTTGTTTTTGAGAATTACTGTGTTTTGAATGTGAAATGTTGTATGCACTGCCTATGTCCAAAATATATCTACCAATTTGGAATCCATTAGAATTGTTCGAGCCATTTCCTGTACTGTCTTGTTCTTTCTTTCAACAACTCCATTCTATTTAGGCGTCCTAGCAATGGAGAATTTCCTTTTTTTCCATGACTGTTGTAGTAGTCCATAAATTTCTTTGAAGTGAACTCTCTTCCATTATCATATCTCAAGCATTTGATTTTTGAATCAATTTCATTTTCAACCATTTCCTTATAGATATTGAAGTTTTCAAAAGATTTTGAATTATTATTGAGAAAGAAAACCGCAGTCATTCTTGTATAATCATCAACTAATAACATAAAGTATTTCTCACCTTTTAAAACCTTTGTTGTAGTTGGTCCAAGTAGATCAACATGCACAATTTCTAGTGATCTTGTCATTGAATATTCCTTTGATTTGAACCTGGCCTTTGTTTTCTTACCTTGTTGACAATGCTTGCATAAAGTGTTGGTTGGTTTTGTGATCTATGGCATTTATCTAACTACTTCTCTTTTGCTGACTTTGACAAGGTTATCAAAATGTATGTGACCCATTCTTATGTGCATAGACAACTTTCATCTTCCTTTCCTAGACAACACTTTTCATTTCCAATTTCACTTAACACATATATGTTGCTTGAAGTTCTTGCAGCTGTAGCAATCAATTTTCCTGAACCTTATTTTCTTATCTCACAATTTTGTGAATCGAAAGTAACTTTGTGACCTTGGTCACACATTTGACTCACACTTAGAAGATTATGTTTCATATCTTCTACTAGTAGAACATTTTTTTCCTTTGTATTCTTGTTCCCAATTCTGACCATGCCTTTTCCAATGATTTTAGTTGAATCATCATTTATGAAGGAGACTGATCCATCTCTTTCCTTTTTTAATGTAAGAAACCTGTCTCTATTACCTTTCATGTGTTTTGAACAGCCATTTTAAACATACCAACCACGTTTCTTCTTCTTATCTTGTAGAGCGAGTGTGCATTCTTCATTGCTATATTGATTCTACTTTCTTATCCATGTTCTTGTCTGAGGTTCCTGTGTGTGACTGTTATTATTCTGTTGTGTTTCTCTAGGAGGGACTATCATTATGCAATATTTGGCCATGTGTCCAAAGTTGTTACATTTGTAGCATTCCACTTTAGTGATCAAAGATTCAAACCCGTTGTAACTTCTTCTATGTGTTTCACTAGGCCTTCTTGGATAACCCTTTTGTGTATTACTTTCAAAGTTGTTCATGTTCCTGTTGTTAGCTCTGCAATTCACAACTTTATGTCCAAAATTATTACATTCATAACATAAACAAAAAAATATAGTTTGATACCTGGGAGTTGAATATATTATGAAAGGAGGTGCTCTAATGAATCCTTCTTCTTCTTGAGGTCTATCTGTCTGTTGTTGATTCTGAAATCTGAATCATCTCGATGTAGGAGTGTCCTTGTAATCTTCCTTTTATATCTTCATATTCCCTTTGATTATCTCTGCATAATTTTTTGGATATGTTTCTTGCTTTGTTGTTTTGGAGCTTGATCCCTTTTCTGTCTGATTGTATCCAAGTCCGAAATTGTCAAGATGAGATTTTTTACTGTTGATAATGTCATCCAAAACTTTCTATCTATTCTTCATATTTTTGTTTTGAATATTCTTTCTTAATGTGACAATCTCTGCTTCCAAATTTCCAATGTTCCTTTCCTTTTCTTCTATCTATTCTTTGAGTGATTCTTCAATTAGTTTATCTTATTCTATTTGAACCTTCAAATTTGTGATCATTTGTTCTAGTTCTTGAGTGTCTTCTTTCTTGTCTAGTTTGGCTTGCAGTTTCTTTTTTTTCTTCTTTTCTCTTCTGATAACTTCTATGGAACACATCAATTCTTCTTGGCAGTCAATTTCCGCCTCTTCAATTTCTTATTCATATTCTTCTTCGGCTTCTTCATATTCTTCTTATGAGTCTTCTTTATTAGAGTCTTCTACTTCCATGACTAGAACTCTTCATGTTTCACTGTCACTGACTTCATCTTCATCTAATGATGAAATGTCTTCTTTGGTGCATAAGCTTTTCTTGAAAACTTTCTTTGTAGTTCTTTTTCCTTTATATGTTTGTTTTCCTTTTGAGTAAGCTTCATCATTTCTCTTTTTCTTATGAGGACACTTGTTAGAAAAATTGTCAATACCATAACAATTAAAACAAATTAAAGGAAGATTACCTCTATACCTACCATCGGTTCCCTTGTTTAGTCTTTTGACGAAGTTGGCCACTTCTTCATCATCTTCTGAGACATCACTATTGTTGCTATGTTCTTCTTGTTTCTTTTCCTTTTTCTTTGATCTTTTGGATGCTTTGAAAGATGCTTCTTTTAAATCTGGATTTTCTTGTTCAGTTCTCATTTCATATGCCGTGAAGATTCCATGCAGTTTCTCCATGCTTATTGATTTTAGATCTAATCATTCTTCTAGTGTTGATATCTTAGGGTCAAATCTCATAGGAATATATCTTAGTACCTTTTTAAAAATTACAGATTCTTCCATTTCTTCTCCCAATGCTATGATTGCATTCACTATTTCATCGACTCGTAAGAAGTAGGATGCAATATTATCATATTCCTTCATCTTTAGTTGTTCGAACTGACCTATGTAAGTTTGAAGCTTTTCTGCTTTGACTTTTGAATCTCCTTCATAAATATTTCAAAGCTAGTCCCAAATATCTTTATCATATTTACAATGTGCAACTTTGGTGAATATCGTTTCACTAAGACCATTAAAAAGTGCATTTGTGGATTTGGAATTATTCTGACCGAGTTTCACTGCTTTATCATTTGTTGGTGGAATTGCTAGTGTTGTGTATCCACGTACAATTGATTGCCAAATTTCAAATCCATGTATCTGTATATATGTCATCATCCTTTGTTAGGTAGCTAGAGAGGTAGTGGGGGGGCCCTCTTGGCCCCCCCACTACCTATCTAGCTACCTAACATTCCACTTGTTAAAAACCAAAGAAATGAATACAAAATCACGACAACAGATATACAAGAACAATATGCAAAATCTCTTTTATTACTATCAAACCCTTGAGGTAGGGAAACACCATACAATGGATCCTATTATGGAAGGGATCCTCTCTTGTTCACTTGCCTCTTCGAGGGGTAAACGTCCTAATGAGATTCAAATCCAAATACAATATTTCTCTTCATGTCCCATTACATTGCTTGAACCCTTTATATAGTGCTACCATCACCTAAGAACATTCTAGAGGAGGAATCTTCTATAAGTAGAACCTTCTAAGAAGTCATCTTACATTTATTATATGTAACTACCCATTTATTATATCTAACTATCATAGTGGGTCTTATTTAATAATATAGTGGACCTAGTCCACCTTACATTGAATGGCCTCCACTATTATCATTATGGGCCCTCTGCCCCCCCCCCCCCCACTACCTCTCTAGCTACCTAACATCCTTATGCTCCAAAAATCATACTTTTTTCCATCAAACTGTGGTATTCCATTTTTATACAAGTTTTTTCTCTCCATGATCTACCTTTCGGTGGTTAAACTTATTTATGAAGGAACCTCCTATGATACCAATTGTTGGATTACTGAGAGGGGGGGTGAATCAATAATAAATAAATTATAATCATTTTTAACCAAATAATCCAAGTGTTATATCAATGTAGAATTATCATCCAATAATGAGAAATTAAAAAATGAACAATAATACACATACACAATACAATAGTGTTTTACGTGGAAATCCAAAGTGGGAGAAAACCACGAAATGTTTTTTCTTATATGTCTTGAAGAATTACATTCATTGGAAGCACCAACTTCCTTTGTTTTCCAGGTGTAACTAGAAGGAGGCTCCAACCTCCTAGTTTCTCAGGCTACAATCTAAGGGAAGCTCCAACTCCCCAATTCTCTAGCTACAACCAGAAGAAGGCTACAACCCCTTATGTTCTCCAGCTACAACCGGAAGGTGGCTACAACCACCTGTCCTTGCCCCGTCCAGTCGCCCTGAAGTAGAAGTAGAATGATGGAACCACTGTCACACTATCACTGTGAGATATAACATTGTAAACATGTACCAATAAACCTGAGCCATGCATCAACCATGCATCAACCTGTACCTCAACATGTAATCAACCTTGTTTAATTTTGACGTATTCTAGAGAGCGACCTTGTAGAGTGTGCCCCGCACAGAATATTTATTCAAACGATCTAAAAATGTTACACAACATACTACATACTATACTCTAACCAAAACAATTCATCTTACTGAATTTTGATATGTTATGAAGAAGTTATGACGTTTTTTCCCGAAACACCTTAGAAAGCATCATCAAAAGAATTTATCCTCCCTTGAATTTTGACCTTCTTTTCTTCAGCTTCCTTCTAAAATTCGGTCTAGATATCCTTTGGTTACCTCAGACACCTATATATTATCAATATTCTCAAGTGTAATCTAAAATGAGAGATCCTTGCCTCTTATTTATACTCTCTAAGTAGCTTCCTTAAAAACATCTTCTAGGTCACGTTACCCACTTTCCTTATTTTAGGGTTAACCCACTTCTAATTTCTCCATTAAATTTATTATTTAAATAACTTATTTTGTATTCACTTTGAATTATAGTACACGCATCACTTCACTTTATTATTTACCTTCTAAAATCTCTTAAACCACTTTGACTACTTTGACCTTTTGGGGCTTCTAGATAACATATGAGGGTCCTCCAACTTCATAAGGCTATAACTCTCAAACCGTGAGGATTTATGTGACGTTCCACATACCACAAGAAATTGAATGACATGTACTATCCATATAGAATAGTATTACCTACAAATATATCAAAACTCATACAATTATCCATCAAACAAAATTGGGTCCATTACCCAAACCTCAGTTCTCCAACTTCTTATGGCCATAACTCTCTAACCATGAGGAGTTATGTGATGTTCCACATACCACCAAAAATTCCATGATAAGAATTATCCATCTAGTATATCTTCACTGACAAATTCAATGAACTTCATCTCATTATTCCACAAATAATCATGGTTTCTCTAACCATACTTCTAGGATAACTCAATCCACAAAACATATTCTTGTGAGGGCTTTCACCATAAGGGGACCACTTTGGAGTTCATCCTTTGTGCTATCAAGATTTCTTCAAGGTTGACATCAATGACAACCAAACTTAATCAATAGAGCATGATGAGGCTCCTGAGACTGCAATGGCACCAAGGATTCAGTATTGCATTCTGAGAGAAGAGAGCAAGTCTCTTCTAAGAACTGGCAGAAGGCTCAGCCAGGTTGATCGAACCAATGCTCAAGATGAAGTGAGATCAGGGTTTCAGGAGGATATCTTCTAGTTCTATTTATGTGAAAGTGTTGGGGATGGCTCCGGGTTCAGAGGGAGCTCCTATAGAGCACAATTTGATGGGACTAGATGATGGATATGGAAACGAGTACATCCCTCGCTAAGAGGGATTGTTATCTTTTTCGCTCAGGATGTACTCCACATGTTTTTTCTTGTATGCATATGTTACCTTATGTTTACACTACCATGCATTTAACTTTGTAATGTTTTTTTTATAAAGTTGTAAAGTGATGATTTTATTAAAGTGACTTTTTAATAAAGTGTACCTTCTATTTTTAAAGTGACTTTTTAATAAAGTGTACCTTCTATTTTTAAAGTGACTTTATTTCATAAAGTACTTATGTAATAAAGTGAAATCACTTTAATATTTTAAGTGATTCATTTTGGAGGGAATGGATCATGATCCTTGATCTTGAAAAAGGCAAGTTCTAATCTTGGCCTTTGGATTTAGTGTTGGGGAAGGTGAAAAGACACTTTGGAGGGAAAATGTCATTTTCATAATTATAAAAGAATGCATTGGGTAGTGTGCAAGACACATAGGGAGTAGATTGAGAAAGATTTTCAAGTAGGCTTGAGAGAGGAAATTTAGGGTAGCATTGTGGGCACATTTCCCTAGAAAAAGTGGGCACAAATCCCAAGGAATATATATGTTTCAATGATGGGTCATGTTTCTACAGTGGGAGGCCATACTATACAGATATGTATAGTTCGTACATCAAGTGAGAGTGGGCATGAAAATTGAGGTATTTTTTGGCACATTCTTCGAGGTAGATTTTAGAATTTTTGTTGTTGTTTCTGGGTCGTATGAAACAATCCGTACAATTGACTTTGGCCATGGATTTCGAGGTACATAATAGGCCGTACAACAATAAGGATTTGGAACGAATTACGAGGAAGATTTTGGGATTGTTTTAGTGTGTTGTAAGTGGATTTTTCTTGGCTGGAAATTGTGATTTTGCTGTTGTTATGCATTTTCCTAAAGATGAATAATAAGATCTCTCTCTCTGATTGGGTTTTTCCCTAGATTTTTCCTAAATTTATGAGTTTTATGACTTGTCCATTGTGTTTATTTTCGCTGCATATTTGCTAAGGACTGTGTATTTCTACTTATGGTAATTTTTGAATGTGGGTTTGAGGCATTTATGAAGTTCATGAAAGACAATTATATCTAGGTTGCTAAGTGTTTGACAAAATATTAGCTTTCTTATTTTTGTCATTAAAAATCTATAGAGAGTTGCAACTCACCATATCCCATAATCCATGCTTCAAATCGATGAAACGCTAGTTATGTTGGACTCCTAGAACTAGATTATGTGCCTCAAATTAGCTAAACACACATTATGTTGGATCCCCGAAACTGGATTCCAGCTAGAGGGACCCTTCTCGTGTGATTTTGTCACCCACAAAAGTGTTTGTTAGAGGATCTCTAGAACTAGGGTTTAGCCCAGTAAGGAACAATGCAAATTTGACACAGTGGGTCATATTTCAAATCTCATGTGTCAAGAAATTGTGGGAACTGTGGTCATGTGGGTGTTGGTAATACACACCTTCTGGAGCTTATAAAACATAGTTACGTCGCCCGGTTTTGATTTTGTGCCCCCAGACCAAATTTTCATTGTGTCCATGAATGCCTTCAGGATGTGATTTACAACTCTCCATAGCACCCTAACCATGCCTCAGATCGAGAAAACATAATTTATGTTGGACTCCTGGCATCAGATTCTAGTTAGGGGGGACTCCTCTCTTGTGATTTCTTCACCCAGAAAAGTGCTTGTTAGAGAATCTATGGAAGTAGGGATTATCTAAGTGAGGAACAATGCAAATCTGACACAGGGGGTAAAATTTCAAAAACCCCGTGTCGGGAGATTGTGGGCACCGTTGTCGTGTGGGCTTTGGTCATACACACCTTCCAAAGATTACGAAACTCATTTACATCGACCGGTTGTGATTTTGTGCCCTCATACCAAATTGTCATTGTGTCACTGAATGGCTTCATTAGGAGAGATGCAACTCGCCATAACACCCAAAATGTGCCTCAGATTGACAAAACGCCAGTTCTCTTAGACTCTTGGCACCAAATTCCAACTAGGGGGACCACTTTCCTATGATTCCATCACCCATAAAAGTATTTGTTAAAGGATCTTCAGTACTAGGGTTTAGCTCGGTCGAGCACAATGAAAATCTGACAGAGGTTGTCAACTTTTGAAGCCCATGTGTTGGGAGATTGTGGGCATCGTGGCCATGTGGGAATTGGTCATACACACCTTCCAGAGCTTATGAAACTCAGTTACGTCGCTTGATTTTGATTTTTTTCCCCTGGACCAAATTTTCATTATGTCCCTAAATGACTTCACGAGTATAGTTCCAACTTTCCATAGCTCCAAAACTGTGCCTCAGATCGACAAAACGCCAGTTCTGTTGGACGTTTAGCACCAGATTCTAGTTAGGGGGACCCCTCTCCTGTGATTCCTTCACATAGAAAAGTGTTTGTTAGAGGATATTAGAAACTAGGGTTTAGCTCAGTGAGGCACAATGCAAAACCAAGACAAGCGGTCAAGTTTAAAATCCCCTGTGTCAGGGAATTGTGGGCACCATGGTTGAGTGGGCGTTGGTCATATGCACCTTCTGAATCTTACGAAACTCAATTACGTCGCTTGATTTTTATTTTGTGCCCCTAGACCAAATTTCCATAACACCCAAACCATACCTCAGATTGACTAAACGCCAGTTCTTTTATAGTTCTGGAACTAGATTCCAGCTAAGGGGACTCCCCCCCGTGATTATGTCACCTGGAAAAGTGTTTGTTAGAGGATCTCCAGAACTAGGGTTTAGGTCGTTGAGGCACAATGAAAATCCGACACAGAGGGTCAACTTTCAAATCCTCTGTATTGGGAAATTATGTCCATTGTGGTCATGTGTGCATTGGTCATACACACCTGTTGGAGCGTACTGATCTCAATTTTGTTGTCTAGTTGTGATTTTGTGCCCCCAGACCAAATTTTCATTGTGTCACTGAATGGATTCAGTAGGTGAGTTCGAACTCACCATTGCACCCAAACGGTGCCTCGAACTCCTAGCACCATAAATGCTAGTTATGTTGGACTCCTGACCCTAGATTCCAGCTAGGGGGGACCTCTCTTATGATTTCATCACCCAAAAAAGTATTTGTTAGAGGATCTTTGGAACTAGGGTTTAGCTCAGTGAGGCACAATGCAAATCCGACATAGGTGGTGAACTTTCAAATCCCATGTGTCAGGTGTTTTTGGGCATTGTGTTCATGTGGGCATTGGTCATACACACCTTCTAGAGCTTATGGAACTCATTTATGTCCCTAGGTTGGGAAATTTTCCCCTAGAACAAATCTTCATTATGTCCCTAAATGGCTTCAGGAGGCGAGTTGCAACTTGCCATATCACCCAATCGATGAATCGGATCGAAGAAACACTAGATATGTTGGACTCCTGGCACCAAATTCCATCTAGGGGAACCCTTCTCCTATGATTCTATCACCCAAAAAAGTTTTTGTTAGAGGATCTTCGGAACTAGGGTTTATCTCAGTGAGGCACAATGCATATCCGACATAGGGATTCAAATTTCAAATCCCCTATGTCGAGCGATTATGGGCAATGTGGTCATGTGGGCATTGATAATACACACCTTCCAGAGATTACAGAAGTAAGTTACATCACCCAGTTTTGATTTTTTTCCCCCAAATCAAATTTTCATTATGTCCCTAAATGGCTTCAGTAGACGAGTTTCAATCGCCATACCACCTAAAATGTGTCTAATATCGACAAAACGCCAGTATTGTTGGACTCTTGGCACCGGGTTCCAGCTAAGTGGACCCCTCTCCTATGATTTTGTCGCCCAAAAAAGTGTTTTTTAGAGGATCTTCAGAACTAGGGTTTATCTCAATGAGGCACAATGCAAACATGACATAGGGTGTCAACTTTCAAACTCCATGTGTCGGGCGATTGTGGGCACCATGGTCATGTGGGAATTGGTCATACACACCTTTTGGAGCTTACAGAACTGAGTTACATCACCCAGTTCTGATTTTGTGCCCCTGGATGAAATTGTCATTGTGTCCCTGAATGAATTAAGGAGGCTAACTATGTTGGACTCCTAGCACTGAATTCCAGCTAGGGGGACCACTCTTCTTTGATTTCATTGCCTAGAAAATTGGTTTTTAGAGGATCTCTGGAACTAGGGTTTAGCTCGGTGAGGCACAATGAAAACCTGACATATGGGTCAACTTTAAAAAATCATGTGTCGGGTGATTGTGGGCACCGTGTTTGTGTGGGTGTTGGTCATACACACATTTCAGATCTTGTGAAACTCAGTTACGTCCCTTGATTGTGAATTTGTGCCCCCATGCCAAATTTTCATTGTGTACCTGAATGGCTTGTGGAGGCAAGCTGAAAATTTCCATAGCACCCAAACTATGCCTCGAATTGTCGAAACACCAGTTATGTTGGACTCCTCGCACCAGATTCCATCTAGGGGGACCCCTCTCCTGTGATTTTGTCGCCCATATAATTTATGGTTAGAGGATATCTGGAACTAGGATTTAGCTAAGTGAGCAACAATGCAAATCCAACACATGTGGTCAACTTAAAAATCCCCTATGTCAGGCGATTGTGGGCATCATGATCGTGTGGTCATTGTTCATACACGCCTTCCAAATTTTATGGAACTCAGTTACATCGCCTGGTTTTGATTTTGTGCCCCCAAACCAAATCGTCATTATGTCCCTAGATGGCTTCAATAGGCGTGTTGGAACTCATCATAACACCTAAGACGTGCCTCATATCGATGAAACAACTATTCTGTTGGACTCCTAGCACCATATTCCAACTAGTGGGACCCCTCTCCTATGATTTTGTCTCCTAGAAAATTTTATGTTAGAGGATCTCTGAAAGTAGGGTTTAGCTCGGTGAGGCACAATGCAAATATTATTGGAGAAATCTCTATTTTCAGCACACTAGTTCAATGGGAGTAGCACTAGTTCAGTGGGATTTAATTGACTAGTTCTATTTTAGACTTTCTAATCTTAGACCATCACTATTATGTATGCATTTCTAATTATAGGATGTCATTGCGTATATGAGTGAAGATCACTCACTCATTGATAAGATCATAATATACATTGATTCTCATTCTTCATTGTGTATCTCTCTCCCTTTTCTTGATAATATTTGTTTGTGTATGCTTTAGCTAGATCTTCTGTGCAAGTTTCCATGAAACACTGACATGGTATCCGAGCTATGCTGCTAAATCCAAATAAGGAAAATTGGAAAATTGGAGTTTCGGCAAGCTAAATCCGTGGTCATACCTTTCAACAGTAATTTCTCTAAAAATATTAATTTTTTGAGGAAACGACTCGTGTGGGAAGTAAATTGACCCATTCTGCAAGTGGTTTTTCAACCGTTTGGCGATATTCCGCACCATTTGCTCATAAAGTAAGCCATAATATAGCCTCCTAAAACTGATACGAGTCTGTGGTCGTACCTTTCTACAGTGATTGCTCCAAAAATATTTAGTTTTTGAGGAAATCATGGGAAGTAAATCGACCCATTCTGCAAGTGGGTTTTCAACCGTTTTGCGAGATTCCTCACCATTTTCTAAGAAAGTAAGTCTAAATATCATCTCCTGAAACTTATACGAGTTTTCACTTAAAGTGTCCTTTCTACTGTGATTTCTTAATTTTTCAGTTGCAGATTGAGAGTAAATTTTTAGGGGTTCTTAGAAACAGTGGGATATATGGACATGGAAACTATTATACAATCAAACTTGGTGGTAATTCTCACACCATACATTTATTTTGATTGGAATCCCAAGGCAGAATTCCAACTCAGAAGGAAAGAGTTGTATAATTTGACGATGGCGACAAAAACATAACCTAGATCAACGATTGAGAAGATGAGATGGGTGAAACATAAGAATGAGGCCACATGACTACTTCTTGATTTAATCTCCACTGATTTATGGTTTCATGTTGCTACATGCAAGACTCCAAATGAAATCTAGACCACCTTGGAAGGACTCTTTGGAAAGCAGGATGAGATGAGAGGTCATATGCTTGAGGTAGAGTTGAATACCTTAGACCCTAAAAGTTTTGATAATATACAGGGCTTCTTTACTAAATTTAAATCTTTGATTTTGATTTTGAGCTTGAGTGAATGTGGTATTGACAATTCTACACAAGATAAACAACTTATTCTAACAATATTGACCAAGCTAGGACCATAATACGCTATATATGTCTCCAATTTCCATTCTGGCAGATGTCTTTTTGGAATAAATTGGAAAATGCCTACATTAGCTCAGTTCATTGAGTCTCTTAAACAAGAGAAGACAAAACTCATACTGATGGGCCTCATCAAGGATCCCACAGCACATGCACTCACCATGCACAATGAAAAAGGATCATCCAAATAGAATAGGAAGGAGAAACATAACGAGAAGGAGGGATATTCCAAACCCTTTAAGGATTATTCAGGTTCCAAAGACTATTCATATTCGAAGAAGAATAATAAGGGAAAGTAGTGCACTTACTGCAATAAACTGAATCATGAAGAATCCACATGCATGAAGAAACAAATCGATCTTATGGAATAGGCACTTCAATAGAACAACCTTGGAAACTTCATTCCAGAGGGAGTCAAGAAGCATAAGGAAGAAGATCATGCTCCTAAGAAAGGTAATCATCATGCTCTGGTTGCAATTAATTCCTCACTTGATTCATGTATTATAGATTCTGGTGCATCCCATCATATGGCAGTGAAAGAGGAAGTTTTCTCTTCTTTGAGTCCATGCTCAAGACCCCCTATTCTCATGGGGGATGATACTCCAGTAGTAGTAGCAGAAAAAGGGAGACTGGAACTCCACAATGACAGTTTTGAGACTATTCTACATGTTCCAAATCTTTCTATGAATCTGCTCTCAGTTTATCATATCACTCAGAAAGGTAAAAGGGTTGAATTTACATCAAATTTAGTTTTAGTAATTGACATGCATGACAATTCCATTATTGCAATTGGTGAGGTGGATCACAAGTCAAGGTTGTATAAATTTACTAAATTCACATAAAAAGAGTACTTTCCATGGAACTCTAGTGAAACATGCATATACTCTTGTTTGTCCATCAGTTTCATACATCAAATATGATTCCATACACTCATCTTCTGTACATGGAAATAAGCAGGTAGTACAGCTAGATAAGAAGCTAGCATTGAAGCTTCAGCAGATTCCCAAGAAGGCACAAACCACACTTCAGGAAGCAGGAAACCTTGTGGGGAATTCATTGTATTTGAGGATGACTCGATCTCAGCATGAGGAGCCTTCTCATGTAATTTCATGTTTAGAACCTACGATGCCCATGCATTTTTATATGGTTCAATATACTGATCTACAGAACTACAATAGGGTTGTGGGAAATCGATTATGGCAAGCATACATGTAGAAGGAGTATGACTCACTCCTATAGAACCATACTTTGCATCTGGTTCCACTTCCACCAGAAATAAATATTTTCAGGTTCAAATGGGTCCACAAGATCAAGAGGTACAAGTCCCGACAGGTTACCAAAGGACTTCATCAAATCCATAAATATTTCTACATCTTCACGAAGACTTTCATTGAGCAGAAGTTACAAACTTTGTGGGATCGTCTTGTAGTGAAGAACACAGTTGCCTAGAAGCTGCCATTTTCTTCTTTTTATACATTGTCTTTTAAGGGGGGGGTTTGTTCCCAAGTGGTTTTCCCTCTTTCCTCATTTTTATTCAGTGTTCATTAGTTGCATTGTACATGAGTACCTAAAATATCCTAGTAGCCGAGACTCATTTTTTATTCCATAGTGATGTTCAGGGGGGTGTTGGAGAAATTTCTATTTTCGGCACACTAGTTCAGTGGGAGATAACTGACTCATTCTATTTTAGACTTTATAATATTAGACCGTCACTATTATGCATGCATTCCTAATTATAGGATGTCATTTCCTATATGAGTGAAGATCACTCACTCGCTGATAAGATCATAATATACATTGATTCTCATTCCTCATTGTGTATCTCTCTTCCTTTTCTTGATAAGATTTGTTTGTGTATGCTTTAGCTAGATCTTCTGTGCAGGTTTCCATTAAACACTGACAAATACGATACAAAGGGTCAAATTTAAAATCCTTTTTATTGGTTGATTATGGCCACCGTGGTCATGTGGGAGTTGGTTATACACACCTTCTGGAGCTTACGTATCTCATTTATGTCATCCAATTGTAATTTTGTGCCCCAGGACTAAATTTTCATTGTTTCCATGAATGGCTTCAGTAGGTGAGTTGTAACTCGCCATAGCACCCAAACCATGCATCAAATCGACGAAATGCCAGTTATGGTGGACTTCTGTTACCATATTACGGCTAGGGGGAGCTCTCTCTTGTGATTTTGTCTCCCAAAAAAGTGTTTGTTAGAGGATATCCGGAGCTAGGGTTTAGCTTAGTGAGGCACAATGCAAATGTAACATAGTGGGTGAACCTTCAAAGGCCCTGTGTCCGGTGATTGTGGGCACCATGGTCGTGTGTTCTTTGGTCATACACAGCTTCCATAGCTTATGAAACTCAGTTACATCACCCAGTTGTGATTTTATGCCCCTGAACCAAATTTTCATTGTCCCTGAATGGCTTTAGTAGGTGATTTGCAACTTGCCATAGCACCTTGCAGTATGATTCTAGCTAGGGGGACCCCTCTCCTATGACTTCGTCACTTAGAAAATTGTTTGTTAGAGGATATTCCAAACTATGGTTTATCTCAGTGAGGCACAATTCAAATTCGACATAGATGGTAAAATTTCAAAGCCCATGTGTCGGGTGATTTTGGGCACCGTGGTCATGTGGGCGTTGGTCATACACACCTTCTAGAGCTTACATAACTCAGTTACGTCGCTCGGTTGTGATGTTGTGCCATCGGACAAAATTATCATTGTGTCCCTGAAGGACTTAAGGGTTATAGTTTCAACTCTCCATAGCACCCAAACCGTTCCTTGTATCGAAAAAATGATAATTTTGTTGGACTTATGGCACTGAATTCCATCTAGGGGGACCCCTCTCCTGCGATTTCATCTCCTAGAAACATGTTTGTTAGAGGATATGCATAACTAGGGTTTATCTCAATGAGGCACAATGAAAATCTAACATAGGGGGTCAATTTTAAAATCCCTTGTGTTGGGTGATTGTGGGCACCGTGGTAATATGGGCATTGGTCATACACAGCTTCCGAATATTATGGAACTTAGTTACATTGCCCGATTGTGATTTTTTTTTCTCGGACCAAATTGTCATTGTGTCCCTGGATGGCTTAAGTAGGCGAGTTGCAACTCGACATAGCACCCAAACCGTTCCTCATATCGATGAAGCATCATTTATGTTTGACTCCTGGCACCAGATTCTAGCTAGGGGGACCCCTCTCCTGTGATTCTGTCACCCAGAAAAGTGTTTGTTAGAGGATCTTCAGAACTAAGGTTTAGCTCAGTGAGGCACAATGAAAATATGACACAAAGGGTCAACTTTAAAATCCCTCGTGTTAAGTGATTATGGCCACTGTGTTCTTGTGAGTGTTGGTTATACACACCTTCTAGAGCTTATGTATATTAGTTATGTTTCTCGGTTTTGATTTTGTCCCCCTATAACAAATTGTCATTGTTTCCCTAAATGGCTTCAATATGTGAGTTGGAACTCACCATAGCAACCAAACCATGGCTCATATTGACAAAAATCTAGTTATGTTGGACTCCTGGCACTGGATTCCATCTAGGGGGATCCCTGTCCTATGATTCCCTCGCCCAAAAAAGAGTTTTTAGAGGATATTCATAACTAGGGTTTAACTAAGTGAGGCACAATGCAAATCTGACAGAAGTGGTGAAATTTCAAAGCCCATGTGTTGGGAAATTTTGGGCACTACGGTCATATGGCCATTGGTCATACAAACCTTCTAGCGCTTATGAAACTCAGTTATGTCCCTCAGTTGTGATTGTTTCCCCCCATACCAAATATTCATTGTGTCCCTGAATGGCTTTAGGAGGCGAGTTGCAAATCGCCATAGCACCCAATTTGTGCCTTGTATCGACAAAACACCAGTTATGCTAGAATTCTAGCATTGTATTCCAGCTAGGGGGACCCCGCTCCTATGATTCTCTCACCCATAAAAGTGTTTGTTAGAGGATCTCTGGAACTAGGGTTTAGCTCAGTAAGGCACAATGCAAATCTGACACATGTGGTCATCTTTCAATCCTCATGTGTTGGGAAATTGTGGGCACTATGGTCATGTGAGCATTAGTAATACACACCTTTCATGTAATATTCTATATATAAAAAGTATGCAGAACATAAATAAAATGATAGAAATGGTTGATGAACAACAATATAACCAAAACAAGACCACAATAATACCAAAATGATACCAAAATAACACCAGAAAGAGAACTTTGATTACTGAGAGAAATATTCACTTGCCTTTTCCATGGGGCAACCTCTAACAGAGTAGAACTCTATTACAATAATATCGAAGACAAAAGTTCTCATACCCTTGACTCTTATTTATACTAAATATGTCTATCAAAAGAATCATCTAGAGGAAGATCCTTCTAGAAGAGGAAGCTTCTATTAGGTCTTTTTACATTTGAATTATAATTCCTTATTGCTAGGCATTATTAATATTGACCTTTATTACATTGAAATATATTATTCTATCTACGTGAGGGGTTAGTTCCCTAACATGTCTTCCCCCTTAAAAACAACCTTTTCCTCAAGGCTTGCGATGTGGAAATTGTTGTAGAATGGTAGTTGGTTCCCAAGTGGCATCTGTTGGGGTTGTATATTTCCACTAGACTAACACTTCCTTGATGGTTCACTGATGCAAGCCACGCTCACTCTAGTCCAAAAATGCTTGTGTTTGTAGCCAAATGGAACCTTCTTCATCGAACTCGGGAAGGTTGGTTTGAGTTTGATACTTAGTTCCAATCACCTTCTTTAAGAAGGAAACATGTAAAATAGGATGTAGCTTATAATGACTGGGAAAAGATAATTTATAGGCCACGTGTACCACACGCTTGAGAATGGTATAAATAACATAAAATTTGGGTGCCAGTTTCTGACAATTTTTATCCTTGAGGGAATTTTTCTTGTAAGGTTGCAGTCGAAGAAACACCTGATCCCTTTTTGCAAATTGACGTTCAGAGAGACCTTGATCTGCTTGTTCCTTCATGTGATTCTGGGCCATGACCAAATTCACTTTGAGAGTATATAGAATAGCCTCTCGAACTGTATGCGTTTGGTCAACTGCCTGGACCTTCGAGACACCTGGAAAATATGAGAGAACTGAAGGTGATTTTGTCCATATACTGCTTCAAAAGGAGTCATTTGGGTAGTTGTATGGTATGAAGTGTTGTACCACCATTCGTATAGTGGTAACCATTGAGCCCATTGATTTTTATTTTCTAAGGCAAAAAACCTCAAACATGTTTCCAAAGATGTGTTGACAACTTCAGTTTGACCATCAGTCTGGGGATGATAACTTGTGCTAAGATGCAATTGGGTGCCTTGTAGCTTGAACAGTTCTTCCCAAAAATTGTTGGTGAAAGTTGGGTCGCGATTAGAAACAATAGAATGTGGCATGCCATGAAGCTTGAAGACCTAACCCATGAAAATTTGAGCTATAATGGATGTTGTAAATGGGTGTTGAAGAGCACATAAATGACCATACTTGGAAAGACAATCAACTACCACCATGACGATTGATTTATTTCTCGATTTAGGAAATCCTAAAATAAACTCCATAGAGATATCCCGCCAAATAGTAGGTGGAATTTGAATTGGTTGTAGTGTGCCAGGAGATTTGACTATTTCGCCCTTGTTTTGTTGACACACATCACATTTATCCACAAAATTATGAACTTCTTGTTTCATACCATTCCATAGAAAAGAACGTTTGACCCTGTCATGCGTTTTGGTAAACCCAGAGTGCCCAGCTGTGGGTGTAGCATGAAGCTCAAAAAGTATCATGGATTTAAGTTTTGACTGTTTACTTAAATAAAAACGGCCTTTGTATCAAAGATCATCATGGAGCCAGGAGTAACCTGGGGAAATTGGATAATTGGACTGCAATTTTTGTATCATATGCAAACTTTTGGGATCATGTAGCCATTCCTAGCAAACGGCTTGGAGCCAATCTGGTACAATGAAGGAGAAAGAAAAAAGGAACCCTTCATCTTCATATTTTTGGGAAAGTGCATCCACAACCACATTGTCTTTTCCTTTCTTGTAAATGATATCATAATCATATCCAAAGAGCTTAGTCACCCATTTTTATTGCTCTAGGAAGGAAATGCATTGTTCTAACAAATACTTGAGGCTTTGATGATTTTTCTTAATTTGGAAGTGTTTCCCCAATAGATAAGGGTGACAAAGATCAACAACATGGAGAATAGTCAACATTTCCTTTTCATAGATTTATTTTCCCAAATTTCATTTAGACAGTTGTTTGCTGATAAAGGCCAAAGGAAGACCCTCTTTCATAAAGACATCTCCAATTCCTTTCCCTGAAGCATCACATTCTAGGACAAAGGTATTTTTGAAATCAGGAAGGGTCAGGACTGGAGTGGTGCACATGGCCATCTTCAAGGTTTGAAAAGTCTGAGTAGCTGTTGGAGTCCAAGTGAAATAATTATTTTTAAGGAGTACAGTGAGAGGTGCTGCAATATTTCCATAATTCTTAACAAACTTGCAATAATAACCTGTTAAGCCTAGAAATCCATGCAAGCTTTTAAGAGTCTTTTTAGGATCCACCTTGAAACCGGACCTTCCAACGAGATGACCCAAGTACTCGACTTCCAAGGATCCAAAATCAAATTTAGATTGTTTTAGGAAAAGTTGGTGCTGAGAGAGTAGCTAGAGAACTCGATCCACATGAGCAAGATGGTCTATCTAGGTTTTGCTATAGATGAGGATATCATTAAAGAAAATTAAGACAAAATGACGGAGAAAAGGACGAAAGACATGATTCATGAGGCTTTGGAAAGTGGAGGGAGCATTAAACAAGCCAAATGGCATGACCAAAAACTCATAGTGGCCCTCATGAGTTCTAAAGTCAGCCTTAGGAATTTCTACCTCTTTTATACAAATCTGGTGGTATCCAGAATGAATATCAAGTTTAGTAAAGAACTGAGTGCCACTCAATTCATCCAAGAGGTCATCAATGACGAGAATGGGAAATTTGTCTTTAATGGTGAGTTTGTTGAGGTTGCAGAAGTCAAGAAACATGCACCAATAACCTTCTTTCTTAAGGACCATGACCACAACATAATATTAGGGGCTCGTACTAGAGCGGATAACATCTGCATTAAGGAGTTCTTGAACCATTTTCTCAATTTCATTTTTTTGGGAAAAGTGGTGACAATAGGGACGGATATTGGGAGGAAGGATTCCTGGGACGAGGGGAATATAATAATCATGAACACCATGGGAAGGAGGTAGTCCTCGAGGAGTGGAAAAAACCACTTGATGTTTAGAGAGGATGGATTGGAGGTCCTATGGAAGAGAGGGGGTCTCAGTTTTTTGTATGGAATGGAGGTGGGAAATAACGCAAGAATGACCTTTTTTGAGAATCTTTTCCATGTGATGGGAACTAATGATCTTAGGGGAACTGACTGTGATGCCTTGGAACTTATATTGTTGTCCCTCCTCGTCGAATTGCATGGTTAATTCCTCAAAATACATGAGAATGGGACCCAAAGTCCTTAGCCAGTTTTCACCCAACACAATGTCACAAACGCCCATGTTGATAGAAAACATATGATATTTTAGGTGGTAGTCACCAATTTGGAGATGCACATTTTCACAATTCCCTCCACATTTCATGGACCCACCACTGGAAATCATGATTTGGAAATTATTGACTGCACAGATATAGAAATTATTTTCTTGGGCAACATGGCGGTGAATAAAATTATGGGTGCTTCCACTATCAACAAGAATGATGACCTTCCTATGCTTTATGCAACCAATTAGCTTGAGGTTTTGGGGAGCAGAGAAGTCAGTCAGATCATTTAGGGAAATGACTAGTTCTACTTCGAGAGGGTCATAGGGAGGGGTTTTGTCAGTGGGTTCAGGTGACACAGACACAAGGGGAGCTTCATATCCTCTTTTGAAACATACTCTGAGATGGCCATAAAAATATTTTGTTCCTTACACTTGTGTTCCGGAAAATATTTTTCATCACAATTATAACAAAGGCCTTTGAGTTGGCGTTCAACCATTTCGGCCCTGGTCAATTTTTGGATCTTTAGTGGAGTAGTACGAGTGGGATTTACTGGTTCAGTGCGAGGAATAAAGGAGGGTTTCCCGTTTTGAGAAGAGATAACTTGTTATGCTTCCTTAGGTATTTTAGTAGCCTCCACCCAATGCTAAGGTTGAGCCAAGAGGAAATGGGCACAAATCTCATCCTTGAGGCCACTGATAAAACATTCTCAGAAAAAATCATCAAACATGCCCTCTGTACGAAACACTAGTCCCTCAAAAGCAACTATAAAGTCTTCCACTTTGCCAGATTGTTTCAAATTTTTCAAACGACCTAAATGGTTGGTGTAAATGTCAAAGCGTTCATAAAGCTCTACCACAAAGTGTGTCCAAGAAACATACCCTTGACGGATAGTTTTTCTCCATTGCCACTATTGCCAACATTCTGGATCTAGATGGAGAACACCATACTAGAGTTTGAACAAGTCATCGGTAATGTTGTACAAAAAAAAATAATGGTCCATTTGAGTTACCCAACTAGTGGGATCCGAGCCATCAAATTTGGTCACATCAACACACGGAAGGTGTACATCACACTGAAAGTGATGGGGATTAATATTATGGGAATGAGAGGAATTTTCAGCTTCACTATGCAAAGGTGGGTCAGATAAAGGGGGATCTGTAGGGATATGTAGCTTGGTGAAGATCATCGTAGAGACAGATTCAATATCGGTAGTAATTTCTTGTTTGAGGTCTTCTTTGAGTTCCTCGATTGAGGAAATGATGGAGGAATGCATGTGTTTATTGATGGTGGAAATATTGGCATTGAGTTGTCTCACTTCTTATTGGGTGTCTGTGAAATTAGATTGCAAGGTATTGAAGTGAGCTTCCGAGTCTTCTCTATGGGTATGGGCCATGACAACGAGGGAACCGAAAAGGGGTGGATGGGGTCAAAAAATTTGCTGAAAATTAATAGGTGTGAATATGATAAGGGAGAAGAGAGAAATCCAATGGAATAGATCTCAAATAATGGTGGAACAGGATCCAGACTCTAGGATTTTTTCTTTTTTTTAACACCTACGGATTTATACTCTAGTCTGAAGAATACTGCAGTGATGAAATTCCCAAATGATTAATCAGGAAGAAATGTGTAGTGATTTGGAAACTCGAATGTAGGAGACACATTTGCGAGACAACATATCTTCTCTATTTTTTTTTTCGTCCCCAGTATTGTTGGAATCCTGGCACATGATTCCAACTACGTGGACCCCTCTCCTATGATTTTGTCAACCAAAAAATTATTTGTTAGACGATATTTAGAACTAGGGTTTAGCGCAATGAGGCACAATGCAAATCCAACATAGTGGGTAAACTTTGAAATTCCATGTGTCGGGTGATTGTGGGAACCATGGTCTTGTGTTAGCTAGGAACACACACCTTCCAGAGCTTACGAAACTCTCTCCCTATTCTGATTTTGTGCCCCCAGATCAAATTGTCATTGTGTCCCTGAATGGATTCAACAAGAGAGTTGAAACTCTCCAAAGCACCCAAACCATGCCTTGGATCAATGAAACGCCTGTTCTGTTGGACTCCCGACACCAGATTCTAGCTAGGGGGACCCCTCTCCTGTGATTCCATTGTCCAACAAAGTGTTTGTTAGAGGGTCTTCGTAACTATGGTTTATCTTAGTGAGGCACACTGCAAATTTGTCACAGGTGGTCAAATTTCAAAGACCATGTGTCAGATGATTGTGGGCACTATGGTCGTGTGGGTGTTGGTCATACACACCTTCTAGACATTACATAACTTATTTAAGTTGCCCAGTTGTGATTTTGTGCCCTCAGACCAAATTGTCATTGTCCCTAAATTTCCTTAGGAGTATAGTTGCAACTCACCATAACACACTAACCATGCCTTAGATCAACATAATGTGAGTTATGTTGTACTTCTGGCACCAGATTCAAGCTATGGGGACCCCTCACCTATGATTCTACCACCCAGAAAAGTGCTTGTTAGAGGATCTCCAGAACTAGGGTTTAGCTCAGTGAGGCACAATGAAAATCTGACACAAGGGGTCAACCTTCAAATCCCCTATGTCAGGTGATAATGGACACCTTGGTCATATGGGACTTGGTTATACACACCTTCTGGAGCTTACAAAACTCAGTTACGTCACCTGCGGGTGATTTTGTGCCCTTGGACCAAATTGTCATTGTGTTCCTGAATGGCTTCATTAGGCGAGTTGAAACTCACCATAACACCCAAATTGTGCCTCATACTGAAAAAACACCAGTTATGTTTGACTCCTGGCACTGTATTCCAGCTAAGAGGATCCCTCTTTTCTGATTTTGTATCCTATAAAAGTGTTTTTTAGACGATCTTCAGAACTAGGGTTTAGCTCAGTGAGGCACAATGCAAATCCGACACATAGGGAAAACTTTCAAAGCCCCTATGTTGGGTGATTGTGGTCGTTGGTCATAGACACCTTATCGAGCTTACTGATGTCATTTATGTCACCCAATTATGATTTTCTGCCCCTAAACCAAATTGTCATTGTGTCCCTAAATGACTTCAGTAGGCGAGTTGGAACTCGTCATAGCATCCAAACAGTGCCTCATATGGATGAAACGCTAGTTATGTTGGAATCGTAGCACCATATTCAAGCTAGGGGGACCCCTCTCCTATGATTCTGTCACCAAAAAAAGTATTTGTTAGAGGATCTTCGGAATTAGGGTTTATCTCAGTGAGGCACAATTTAAATCTAGCACAAGTGGTGAACTTTCAAAGCCCATGTGTGAAGCGATTTTGGGAAATGTGGTTGTGTGGGTGTTGGTCATATAGACCTTCTGGAGCTTACATAACTCTATTACGTCCCACGATTGTATTTTTGTTCCCCTGGACCAATAATTCATTGTGTACCTAAATGGCTTCAAGAGTCGAGTTGCAAATTTCCATAGAAACCAATTTGAGCCTCGGATTGACGAAACATTAGTTACGCTAGACTCATGGCATGAAATTCCAGCTAGGGGGACCCCTCTCCTATGATTCATTTTCCAAAAAAAAAAATTGTTAGAGGATCTCTGAAACTAGGGTTTAGCTCAGTGAGGCACAATTCAAATCTAACACATGGGGTCAACTTTCAAGTCCCCTGTGTCGGGCGATTGTGGGTACCGTGGTCATATGGGAGTTGATCATACACACTTCCAGAGCTTACGAAATTCAGTTACGTCGCCCGGTTGTGATTTTGTGGCCCCAAAATTTTCATTATGTCCCTGAATGGATTTAGTAGGCGAGCTGCAACTCGCCATAGCATCCAAACTGTTCCTCGGATCGACAAAACACCAATATTGTTGGACTCCTGGCATCGAATTCCAGCTAGGTGGACCCCTCTCTTGTGATTTTGTCACCCATAAGAGTTTTTTTTAGAGGATCTTCATAACTAGGGTTTAACTCAATGAGGCACAATGCAAATCAGACACATGGGGTCAACTTTTAAATCCCACGTGCCAGACTATTGTGGGTACTGTGGTCATGTGGGCATCGATCAAACACACCTTCTGGAGCTTACGAAACTTAGTTACATCACCCTGTTGTAATTGTTTTCCCACGGACCAAATTGTCATTATATAGTTGCAACTCACCATAGAACCAAAACCGTGCCTCAAATCAATAGAATGCCAGTTCTGTTGGACTTTTGGCACCAAATTCAAGCTAGGGGGACCCCTCTCCTGTGATTCCTTTACCTAGAAAAGTGTTTTTTATAGGATCTTCGAAACTAGGGTTTTGCTCGGTGAGGTACAATGCAAATCCGACACATGGGGTCAAATTTTGAAGCCCCTGTGTAGGGAAATTTTGGGCACCGTCGTTGTGTGGGAATTGGTCATACACACCTTCCAGATCCTACAAAACTCAGTTACATTGCTTGATTGTGATTTTGAGCCCCTAGACCAAATTTTCATTTGTCCTTGAATGGCTTCAGTAGGTTAGTTGTAACTAGTAATAGCACCCAAAGAGTGCCTCATTTTGACGAAACGCTAGTTCTGTTGGACTCCTGGCACCGTATTCTAGCTAGGGGGACCCCTCTCCTATGATTATGTCACCCAAAAATGTGTTTGTTAGACGATCTCTAGAACTAGGGTTTAGATCAGTGAGGCACAATGAAAATACGACATAGAGGGCCAAATTTCAAAGACCCTATGTTGGGATATTGTGGCACCTGTGTTCATGTGGGTGTTGGTCATACACACCTTCTAGAGCTTACAGATCTCATTTATGTTTCCCGATTGTGATTTTGTGCCCTTGGACCAAATTGTTATTGTGTCCCTGAATGGCTTCAGTAGGTGAGTTGGAACTCACCATAGCACATAAACAGTGCCTCGGACTCCTAGCACTAGAAACACTAGTTATGTTGGACTCCTGACACCATATTCTAGCAAGGGGTGGGGATCTCCTTTGATTTTGTCACCCATAAAAGTGTTTGTTAGAGGATCTTCAGAACTAGGGTTTACGTCAGTGAGGCACAATGCAAATCCGATACAGGTGGTGAACATTCAAAGCCCATGTGTTGGGCAATTTTGGGCACCATTTTCATGTGGGACTTGGTCATACACACCTTCTGGAGCTTGCAGAACTCAGTTACGTCCCCTAGTTGTGATTTTGTGCCCTTGGACCAAATCTTCATTATGTCCATGAATGGCTTCAGGAGGTGAGCTGAAACTCACTAGATCACCCAATATGTTCCTCAAATCGATGAAACACTAGATATGTTGGACTCCTGGCACCAAATTCCATCTAGGGGGACCCCTCTCTTGTGATTCTGTCGCCCAAAAAATTGTTTGTTAGACAATCTTCATAACTAGGGTTTAGCTCAAGGAGGCACAATGCATATCTGACACAGGGGTTCAAATTTCAAAGAACCTATGTTGAGAAATTGTGGGCATCGTGTTCATGTGGGTGTTGGTCATACACACCTTCCAGAGCTTACACAAGTCAGTCACATCACCTAGTTGTGATTTTGTACCCCCAGAAAAAATTGTCATTGTGACCTTGAATGGCTTCAGTAGGTGAGTTGAAACTTTCCAGAGCACCCAAACCATGCCTCAAATTGATGAAACTCTAGTATGGTTAGACTCCTGACACAAGGTTCCAACTAGGTGGATCCCTCTCCTATGATTTCATCACCCCAAAAAGTGTTTTTTAGAGGATCTTCAGAACTAGGGCTTAGCTCAATGAGGCACAATGCAAATCCGACATAGCGAGCACCATGGTCATGTGGGAATTGGTCATATACACCTTCTGGATCTTACAAAAATCAGTTGTGTTGCCCGATTGTGATTTTGTTCGCCTGGACCAAATTTTCATTGTGTCCCTGAATGACTTAAGGAGGCTAGTTTTGTTGGACTCCTAGTATCGAATTCTAGTTAGGGGGACCACACTCCTTTTATTTCATCACCTAGAAAAGTGTTAGTTAGAAGATCTCCAGAACTAGGTTTTATCTCAGTGAGGCAAAATGTAAATTCGACATAGAGGGTCAACTTTCAAATCCCCTGTGTTAGGCGATTTTTTCCACTGTGGTTATATGGGAGTTGATTATACACACCTTATAGAGCTTACAGATATCAGTTATGTTTCCTGGTTGTGATTTTGTGCCCCCAGAACAAATTTTCATTGTGTACCTAAATAGCTTCAGTATGCGAGTCAGAACTCGCCATACCACACAAATTGTTCCTCGAATCGATGAAAACCTAGTTATCTTGGATTTCTGGCATGAGATTCCAGCTAGGGGGACCCCTCTCTTCTGAATCCCTCACCCCAAAAAGTGTTTGTTAGAGGATATTCAGAACTAGGGTTTAGGTGAGTGAGGCACAATCCAAATGGGACACAGGTGGTGAACTTTCAAAGCCCATGTTTTAGGCTATTTTGGGTGTCATGGTCATGTGGGAGTTGGTCATACACAACTTATAGATCTTATGAAACTTAGTTACGTCCCCTAGTTGTGATATTTTCCCCCAGACCAAATATTCACTGTGTCCCTGAATGGATTTAGGAGGTGAGTTGAAAATATCCATAGAACCCAATACATTCCTCATATCGAAAAAACACCATTTATATTGGACTCTTGGCATTGAATTATAGCTAGGGGGACCCCTCTCCTCTGATTTTGTTGCCTAGAAAAGTATTTGTTAGAGGATCTCCAAACCTAGGGTTTATCTGAGTGAGGCACAATGCAAATATGACACATGGAGTGAACCTTCAAATCTCTTGTGTTGAGCGATTGTGGGCACTGTGGTCACATGAAAGTTGGTCATACACACCTTTCGAAGCTTACGAAAGTCGGCTACTTCGCCCAGTTCTAGTTTTGTGCCCTGAGACCAAATTTTCATCCTGTCACTGAATGGTTTCAGTAGGCAACTTTCAACTCTCCATAGCACCCAAACCGTGTCTCAGATCAATGAAACACTAGTATTGTTGGAATCCCAGTACCATATTCGAGCTAAGTGGACCCATCTCCTATGATTTTGTCGCCCAGAAAAGTATTTGTTAGAATATATTCTGAACTAGGGTTTACCTCAATGAGGCAAAATGAAATTCTGACATCGGGGGTAAAATTTCAAAGCCCATGTGTCAGGTGATTGTGGGATTTGTGGTTGTGTTTTCATTGGTCGTACACCTTCCAGAGCTTACGTGATTTTATGTTTCCCTTTTGCGATTTTGTGCCCTCGGACGAAATTGTCATTGTGTCCCTGAATGGCTTTAGTAGGCGAGTTGGAACTCGCCATAGCACCCAAACAGTTCCTCAGATCGAGGAAATGCTAGTTATGTTGGACTCCTGGCACCAGATTCTATCTAGGGGGACCCCTCTCCTGTGATTATGTTGCCCATAAAAGTGTTTGTTAGAGGATATTCAAAACTAGGGTTTACCTCAGTGAGGCAGAATGTAAATTCGACACATGTGGTGATCTTTCAAATCCCATATGTCAGGAAATTGTGGGAACCATGGTCATGTGGGCATTGGTCACACACACCTTATGGAGCTTATAGAATTTTTTAATGTCCCTCGGTTGTGAATTTGTGCCCCTGGACCAAATCTTCATTGTGTTCCTAAATGTCTTTATGAGGCGAGTTGCAACTCGACATAGCACCCAATGTGTGCCTCATATTTATGAAACACTAGTTATGTTGTAATCATGGCACCAAATTCCAGCTAGGGGGACCCCTCTCTTGTGATTCCTTTTCCTCGAAAAGTGTTTGTTAGAGGATCTCTGGAAGTAGGGTTTATCTTAGTTAGGCATAATGCAAATTCGACCCATGGGATCAAATTTCAAAGACCCTATATTGGGAAATTGTGGCCACCATGGTTGTGTGGCCATTGGTCATACACACCTTCCAGAGCTTACATAATTCAGTTACATCATCCGATTGTGATTTTGTGCCCCCAGACCAAATTTTAGTTGTGTCCCTGAATGGCTTCAGTAGGGGAGTTGCAACTCTCCATAGCACCAAAACCATGCCTTGAATCGACAAAACACCAGTATTGTTGGACTCCTAACACCAGATTCCATCTAGGTGGACCGCTCTCCTATGATTTCATCACCCATAAGAGTGTTTTCTAGTGGATCTTTGGAACTAGGGTTTAGCTCAATCAGGCATAATGAAAATCCGACATATGGGGTCAAGCTTTAAATCCCACATGTCGAGTGATTGTGGGCACTCTAGTCGTGTGGGTATTGGTCATATAGACCTTCTGAAGTTTACGAAAGTCAATTACATCACCTTGTTGTGATTTTGTTCCCCTGGACCAAATTGTCATTGTGTCCCTAAATGACTTAAGGAACTTGCCATAACACCCAAAAAGTGTCTCAGATAGATTGAAATCCAGTTATGTTGGACTCCTAGCACTGGATTCCATCTAGGGGGACCACTCTCCTTTGATTTCATCGCCAAAAAAAGTGCTTGTTAGAATATCTCTAGAACTAGGGTTTAGGTTAGTGAGGCACAATGCAAACCTGACATTGGGGGTAAACTTTAAAATCCCCTGTGTCAGGTGATTTTGGGCACTGTGTTCATGTGGGAGTTGGTATTATACAGGTTTCAGAGATTATGAAACTTAGTTATGTCGCTAGATTGTGATTTTTTTCCCTGGACCAAATTTTCATTGTGTCCGTGAATGGCTTCAGGAGGCAAGTTGCAACTCGCCATAGCACCCAAACCATGTCTCAGATTGAATAAACGGTAGTTATGTTGGAATAATGGCACTGGATTCTAGCTAGGGGGAATCCTCTCCTATGATTTCTTCACCCAGAAAAGTGTTTGTTAGAGGATCTTTGGAACTAGGTTTTATCTTAGTGAGGCACAATGCAAACCTGACATAAGGGTTCAAATTTAAAATCCCATGTGTCGGGTGTGTTATCACTGGAATTTCATCCGCAAATGGTTACAAGAATATAGCATCTTCAATCACCCATTAGTTCACCCATAGCTTCAAGAATGCATTTCCAAAGGACACAAAACTATACAACTAGTTAAAAAATCAGCATGCGCAAAAGATACAAAGGCAGCGCACCATGTGCGACAGTCGAATAACGTCGAAAAAGAGCATATGCGCCCAATGTGAGACTGTGGATGCAAAAATCCATGCACACCTTAGAACGACACATTTATGATTTTGGTTGGCCTTCCACCCACTTCTGGTTCATCTCCCAAGTCGATTTGACACCCAAATCCGAGTTGAATCTGAGTGGTGGGTTGGACAAAGACCCGAGGGTGCCCTAAAGAGACCCTTGTTCACACTAAGGACTAGTTGAATAATGCCTCAAATCTTTTCTATGAAAGAAGGCCATGGGTGCACTATATTTTCAAGGAATTCATTTGTATTGTTATGCTTCCTATATTCTCTTAGAGGATCCTCTTTCCTCATCAAGAGCATACAAGCACCATTTCATTTCTCCATTCATATCACCTCTTGAGTGAATGTGATTTGGATTTTCCTCAGCATCTACTATTATATTGTTTATCAGCAGAGGGGACCCATAAGTCTCGCTTTCTCTTTGGTGTTTTCCCACTAATACAACTTATCCATTGGTGGCATGAATGTTGTTTATTTTTGTTATATTTCCCTTATGCACTCTAGTTTAGCTTCTTTTATTGTTATTATCTTAAACTTTTGTTTATTTCTTATGCTTGATGTTTCTAACTCTTCCATTCACCATTGTCCTGCCTAGCTAACCCAACTGGGCTTGTAAGAGTCTTGATTTTTCTCATTTAGGTGATGAAAGAGACACAACAGATTAGCTACTCCACTAGGGATTGGTATCAATTCGCCCCCCATTTGGGTTGTTTGAGAGCTTCATTTTGGTTTATTTAACTTGCAGGAACCATAACCAGCCCATGCCCACCTGCAAAAAGATAAATTCAGAGACGAGTTGAGAGAATTTCATCCGAAATTTATTTCATGGTCATGTAACAAAAAGTGCATGGGTTTTTCAACCCACATTTGCATATTACAAGGACGTGCGCCAAAACCACTGTGTTTCTCAGTGCATTATGCGCACTGTGCCAAAAGGTCATTTTTAATTTGCGCATTAGCGCCCAATGCGTCTCTGTCTACTCTGTGACCCGTGCATCTATCCAGAAAATAATACATTGTAAGGGTTTTGGTGATTTGTTGGAGGCCCATAACCTTCTTAAGTTTGATTCTATGCAGATTGTAATATGCAACACACTTATATTCCCTCTCCACATGAAGGGTTAGTCAAAAAATAGGCAGTTAGGGGGTTAAAATCCATATTTATCCCCTTTTTGCTTTCATTTTTTACACATGGATGGCTTGATTTGATTAAAGATAAGTTGGAATCATTCTATATCACCAATATAACTACTTGCATTGGGACCAAAAATTGAATGTCAATCTTTGAGTATGCTCTTCTCGTGCACCACAAAGTGATCTTGAGAATCACAAAAATGATTGAGGGAAAATTCCATCTCCAAAGACAAAATATTTAGGAGAGGACAACAACCCCCTCGTGACTCCTCTTAGTTTCTTTTTTCAAACACATATTAAATTTGTAAGGGCCCATACATGCCCACATGCTACAAAGATAGGATAGTTTTGAATTTACTTTCCTAGATTACATCACTAGGTAAGTTTAAAGGTTTTGTAACGGGCCCATACATGCCCACATGTCCACGATCTAGGATAGTTTTGAAGATTTCTTAGATTAAATCACACTAGGGAGTTAAAGGATTGGTAAGGATCCATATATCCACATGCTAGTTCTCTACGGACTTTAAAATTCTACAAGGTTGTACCAATGGAATTTAGTAAATTAGGCAATCAAGACTTGTAAGGACCACAGGAAGTCCACATGTAGCAAGGTGACACCTAAATTATTAAAAATTTGGCACACTTTCACTTGTTCACACACAAAGTCACTACTCACTCACATAGTTTTCATCTCGAAACCTGGAGGTTGAAGTAAGTTTCCTCCAAAGGGATTCCGAAACACCCCACCCTTTTCTTGACGAAACTATCCACTCCCATTTAATTTCAATGAGATTGGTTCACAACCCCAATCTCTCAAACAACCAAATCTAATTTTTTTCTAAAAACTCACTAGTTTTTCCTCCACAGGAGGTGCCAAAATGATTTTTTTAGTCTAGGTAGGCTCTCGGGGATAGACATCCAAATAACTCCCCGTTATCTAGTTCTCACATCTTCAAACAATAGAAGTTGTCAAATAGGGAACTTTAAATCCTCCAAGTCAAGTGTTCCTACACCATAAGGTAGGGAGATACCAATGAAGGGTTTAAGGACAAGGTCCAGTTGTTCTGTGCGTCCCCCCTTGAGGCACCCACCTCTTGGACGAGATCCAGCCCATGACCCATTTCTTAGGCTAAAAATATAAATTTTGCACTTTGACCGAGGTACCTAGTGACCAAATTTTAGGACATCTACCTAGGTGGAAATTGTGGGATGCAATTGCACCTTGATCGGATTTTGTGTGGCTATTGGGAAACATCTCTAGTTCTTTCAGGATATGCACCCTATACCCCTGATTATAACTAATTGTTTCATCCTTCACTAGTTCCTCTTCTAGTGGATTCAGACCCCACTGTTGAGTGCTTTTGGAAGGTCCAGTGCTATTCTAGAGGAAGGATGTTACATATTTTAGGACACGAGCATTTCTTTTATTTTTTCTCCCACGTGGATAAAATACCCCTACCCACATATATTCTTCTCTTCAATTTATGTATGATGTTCTTGTGATTACATTCGATTGTGAGATATATTGTGAAGGTCCAAGTTATACAAAATCTCTTGTTCATTAATTTCTCTCATTACCATTGGCACACATCCACCTTGCTAGTCGGACATCATAGGGGACCCACAGAATCCTTGTCATTCCAGACACTTTCTAAATATCCCTCCCATTCTAGGAGGAGCTCCTAGTCTTGCCAACTCATCGACTCCACCTTCTCACACTCATGTGAGTGCTTCTATCTTGGGATATTCTTTTCTCAGTTCCACTTTGCTTGGGTCCACTTCCCAAGATCAACCATCCACCCACTTTCCTCTACAAGGAAGCGAGGGACACACTTCTTCCCCAGGAGGAAGTACAACCCCACCTAGCCCCCCTCATGGGTCAAGGACACACAACACTCACACCATGGCCAACCCTTTTCCGGGGTCAGGCACACAAACCATTCCCACCATGGCTGGAACTAATCATCCACCACCACCCCAGATGCCATACTTGGCTTCCCTCAATATACCGGATCTGACTAAGCTCACCAATGATCCTATATTGCATGACCCCACATGGCCTACAATGCCTACCAAACTACCTTCAGACGTTCCCAAGTTTGAAGGAAAAGTCAAATATGACCTGACCAACCATATCATGACCTTCCACTTATGGTTATCTTCAAACAACATCATGGACAACTCTGTCCAATTGAGATTATTTCAATGCACACTCACTTGTCCATCAACCAAGTGGTATGTAGAAGAAAAATATGGGTTCTATGTGACCTTTGAATCTTTGGCCAAATAATTTTTTACCTTATTTCAAATACCAATCCATCATGACAATGGTCTTGAACTTTTTTCAGAGTTTAAACAAACCTATGCTACACACATCGCTAACAACATTCATGAATGGTGTTGGCGACATAGTCTATGCAAAGCAGAAGCCACCAAGCAACAATGCCTCAATTGGTTTCTCAAATCACTTGTTTGCCTCCTTTCCAAAGATGTGGCTGCCACCTTCCCCCAGTCTGAAGAAGAATCCATTAGCAAGGCTCAACATTTCAAACTCATTTATTCAAAGTTAGGGTACTTATATATGGTACTACCTTATGCCCCAAGACACGTGCCATTCATCCAGGACAAACTCGGGATATCTCAATCCGTGGATGGATTGATTGGTACCACTACACACCACAATCCTCACATCCAACAACCACCTATGTATGGAACACCTCAGTATTCACCGGTATATGGAGGACCCCCTTATTATACTCCTCCCCTAGGCACCCCCAATATTCGTCGGTAAGTGGACCCCCCCAGGCACCCCCAACATTCACTGGTAAGTGGACCCCCCCAAGCACCCCTAGTATGCCCACCAACCCAACCAAGTTATGGTACCCCATATACATCTGCTTACACCCTAAGCACTAGTGAAAGTGCCACACCTTCCTATGTACCCTACGAACTATTACCACCAAATAATTTGTACTTTCCATTTCCTGGCCCCCCATAGCCCATGGCTCCACCACAAGGACATCCACATGATATGGTTAACTTTGTTCAGCCCTCTCCTATTCAAATATATGAAAATTTTGAACAACTGAATATGGAAAATCTGACCCATCAGTCGAACAATGCCAAAAAGAAAGGAAAAAAATGAAACAATAATAATCCAGGACTAGAAGGGAACCAAAACCACCCCCAACAAAACCATCTCACTAGGGGAAACTAATACCAGGACCCCAAAGGGGGAACCAATAACAATCAACCATGACAAGGGAAGAAAAAAAATCTTTGAACTAACTTCCCTTCCACTCTATGTGGTGAGTATGGACATTATACTCATCATTACCCCCAAATTCTTGATCTCCAACGGATGAGGACATCCATGAACTCACAGGGCCCTTCGGCACCACCTAACCCTCACCAGGCCCCGTAACAGTATTTTCACCCACAACCTCTAGCTATTTTGAAAAACCCCATTCCATACCAAGGTATGATGAACACCCAACAAGTGATCAACCATTCCCCACCACAAATGGGGCAATATCCAAACCCGGGTGCCACTCAACCTGAGAATTTGGTTGATCACAGTGTCCTCCTCACCAACGAAGACATTCTTCTGCAAATCCACAACCGTCAATATGGTATGCCTCCTAAATCTACCCCAACCACCTTAGAAACAATGTTAGCTACTATATGCCAACCATTGATGATTCCATGTCCTAACACGGAACCCATTCCCTGCATACCACGTATGCCTTTATTATGGAATGTGCATAACCCTCATGCTAGGGTTTCTGATAATTATAGTCTGGTTGATGACTTATCCCAATCTATCACAACCATTTCTATGTTGGAGGTCCTCCAAACCTTTCCATCACAACGAAAATCCTTGCTTTTTGCGTTAGGGGCAGTCAATACAGTTGACAAGTAGTTGATCACATTTGATTCAGATAGTAGAGAACCATGTCTTCCCGCCCAAGTAGCCTTCCAGATACCAGTTAAGATATGGAACACCACAATTTATCGGTGTATCATCGATGAAGGTGAATCCACATGAATCATGTCTAAACACGTATGGAAGAAAATTGGCTCCCCTGAGCTAGTACCCTCTACCATCACCCTTCGAGCTTACGATGGTCGACCAACATCTTCCACAAGGTTTTGTCAAAATTTCCCCATAGAACTTGGGGGGAAAACCATCCTCATTGACATTGAAGTTATCGATGCCCAACTTGATTACAATATCTTGTTGGGACGCAACTACATGTATTCTATGAAGGCGGTCACCTCTTCTGTGTTTTGTATGATGATGTTCCCCCATAATGGGTAGATCGTCACCATCGACGAACTTACACATTACGAGCCTAACCATTCTGCCAACATCAATAATATTATCCGCCTTATCCATCTTATCTCGAATGATTTTCCATTTGCTAACATTGTCCCTAGATTATTCTAAGACCCATCCATGTTGGGCACTTATCAAGGAGTGCCACCATTCCTAAACCCATCTTTTCAGCACAAGTGTGTGTAGTTTCCTCTAAAGGAATAGACATCGGAGACAAGACTCCTATCATTGAGTCCCCTCCCCATATCAAATTTCCACCAGTTGAAGAAATACTACCTCAGGAGTTCCCTGAGAGTGCCACCACACAAATTATCATGGATCCTCCCCCCCTCCAGGATGAAATCCCGGTTTGGGAGACAGTCCCCCAGGCCATTACCCAAATTCTCTTTTTCTACCCCCCACCTGGAGTTGAAGCATTCCAAGTAGCAACAATGCTTACCCTTCCGAACATGGTACTCACCATCCCTATATGGTATCTACATCCACCCGAGATGGTTCCTCAACCATCCCTTCCTCCTCAGTTAGAGGGAATCTCAATGTAGATCCCAGTCCTAAATCCGTCCACGCCACCCTCACCCCCAATTGCCAACACCACTACTACGGCTAGGGGCAGACGAAAGAAGAAATATCCCATTGATCCACTACCTCCCCAAGTTAAACTCCCTTACGTCTTTTGTGAAATAAAGGGACACCCCACTCACAAATGTCGTTCTCTTCCCAAGCTACACAGTTTTATCGAGCTTCCTCAAGCACCCCTTTTTCTTGCCACTCCACCAAGTACGTCCCCCACTACTACGGAGTCATCAAACACACGCAAAAAAAATATACAAACCAATTTAGCCTATGCCATATGTGTATATTATGGGCATTACACTCATCATTTCCCATCTATCACATACGTTCGCCACACATTAGCCGCAGAACACCGCACATATCTTCCTGAGATTCTTCCTACACTCAATACCAATGTTCCCATGAATGTAATCCATTATATTTCTTCATCATTCCTCGATAAAAGGGGAGTTCCATGTCCTCCAACCAAACTACCACCCGATCGCCCATGGTGGCGGTGCAACTAGGATGTCATTATGGGCCCACTATCCATATCTAATCCCTTTTCCCCACTTTCCTTTTTTTGGTACAGGAGCCCATAAGCTCCATTTTTTGAACCATTTTTGGCCACTTACACAAACATTTTCCTCAGGTTATCATTTTCACTTTCCCCTGACAGAGCATCTTTCCATGACACACTCAGGTACGCCTGCTCATGTTCAAAATGATCAAATAACTATTATATGTCCTTTATTTCAGATATTGTTCACGTCGGGTATTTGGTTTTCATCTATGTAGGTACTTGGTCATCACACATCAGCACAACCACTTTAGGTATATGATCGACACTGGCATGTAGTCAATCCCTCCAAATACTAATTGCATCTCCCAGTCACACCCTTTGACATTCACCTTTAGGATCCTCAAATCCATCTCTGCAGTACTATCACCACTGCTGCATTTCGGTAGCGTCATCCGGTATCNCCCCCCCCCCCCCCCCCACACACACACATGAGTTTTCCCATTCATAGTCACCTTGGCACTTTGACACTCATGTTGCTTTCACCCCTTAGGTATGGGAGTCCCAATAGTCTTACGCATTTCTGAGAATCAACCACATACTCCTTCTGCTCATTTTGTTAAGCTTTCCCAAATGAACTCCCAGGTTATCTCATCACAGTTCAAGTTTGACTGTGCCTCTATAGTATCATTAACCCTCCATTTAATCCACAACCAGTTTTCCCATCTGCAGATTTCCCTCCATTCATTTACCTAATACAAAAACCCACCTATGGGGCCCCCACTCTCCCCCATTTTTCCACACAACTTGCGCCCTCACAGGCCAAGCCATGTTGCACTGGGGCACCCATTTATGTATCTAAATACTTATCCCAATTTATTCTTTATTCATTTGGTAATTGTAAAAAGTCTTTGTTTCTATCCTTTACATATCTTTTTGTCATCACCTTTGGTGACCTTCCTTTTTCTAGCAGAAGCAACCCATGTTGCCCCTGGTTGCGACATTCATTCCCTTCTCCTCCTATTGACATTGTCCATAAACCTTGAATGTCCCACAGTCCATTTATACCTAATCTCTGCATTTATCCAGTTTGTCACGCCTATGGAAACACTTAACCCTAGTCTCATCGTCCCCTTGATGCTAGATTGAGTTCCACGGTTGCTGCCACATATACTTCACAAATACCCCCAACCAAGGATAGTCTTGAGTCTCACCGCATCTTGACTTCATACATGTATATCCTCATTCCCTAACTGCATCATGTATATTTCATGAAGCCCTTTGCTTCTTGGATTCACATCTCCCTTCCTGTCGACATCAACATAGTTTGCAGAAGGGTGACAATATCTTGACTCTCATTACCTTTACAATGAGGTGTCTCGGAAGGAACAGAGAGAAACCTCATTTCTCTCTTCTGTCATTGACACCAACGACATTCGACTTCAACACTTTATCATGTTGTGGTGGTCTTACTTTGCGACTATTTCAGTTGTTTTTATTTGGTGAAGACCTCTGAAATTTGATAGGATATTAATGCATGGGTATCATCGCCACTCCTTATAGGTGTCATCGCCTCTTTTTCAGATTTTGTTCACCATATGAATTATCCTCTGCTATTATCAGCATGCCCCCAAGGGCGCTGCAGTCGTCTACACCAACACATCGCTTCAGTTACTGTATTCCACATTTTTGAGTTACATGACACAAGCATGGGGCATGCCCACCCCGTTTGTACATAGTTAAATTTTATACACCTTGCAAAAGGATTGGGTCCTATAGGTTCCCCTCTCCCTCCAATGGGTCTCTCTTGAAACTCCTCACAATGCTCTTTCTTACAAAGGTACTCTCAGTAGAACAAACATTGTTGTATTTTGGCTATATGTATGCTCCTAACCTCACATATCAAGGGGCATCTATTATCATTGGAATTTCATCTACAAATGGTTACAAGAATCCAATATCTTCAAACACCCCTTAGTTCACCCACAACTTCAAGAATGCATTTCCGAAGGGCACAAAACTATACAACTAGTTAAAAAATCATCATGCACAAAAGATACAAAGGCAGCGTGCACACGTGCGACAATCGAATAATGCCAGAAAAACACATATGCGCTCAATGTGTGAATGTGGACATAAAAAGTTGTGCACACCTCAGAACGACACATTTATGATTTTGGTCGTCCTTCCACCCACTTTTGGTTCATCTCCCAAGTCGATTTGACACCCAAATCCGAGTTGAATCTGAATGTGGGGCTGGTCAAAGACCTAAGGGTGCCCTAAAGAGCCACTTGTTCACACTAAGGACTGGTTGAATAATGTGTCAAAGATTTTCTATAAAAGGAGGCTATGGATACACTATATTTTCAAGGAATTCATTTGTATTGTTATGCTGCCTATATTCTCTTGGAGGATCCTCTTCCCTCATCAAGAGCATACAAGCACCATTTCATTTCGCCATTCATATCACCTCATGATTGAATGTGCTTTGCATTTTCTTCACCATATCCTTTTAGTTTGTTACTTGTAAGAAGAGATTAATCATTGGGGGTTCAAGAGCCCTCCCTTGGAGGAAGAGGGGACCCATAAGTCTCCCTTTATCTTTGGTGTTTTCCCACTAATACAACTTATCCGTTGGTGGCATGAATGTTGTTTATTTTTGTTCTATTTCCCTTATGCACTCTAGTTTAGTTTCTTTTATTGTTATTATCTTAGTCTTTTTTTTATTTCTTATTCTTGATGTTTCTAACTCTTGCATTCACTGTTGTCCTACCCAGCTAACCCAACTGATCCTGTAAGAATCTTGATTTTGTTCATTTAGGTGACGAAAGAGACGCAACAGGGTGATTGTGGGAAGTGTGGTCATGTGGGAGTTGGTATTACACACCTTTTGGAGCTTATGAAACTCAATTACCTTTCCCATTTGTGATTTTGTGACCTGGACCAAATTGTCATTGTGTCCTCGAATAACTCCAGGAGGCAATTTTCAACTCACCATAGCACCTAAACCATGCCTCAGATTGACCAAATGCCCATTCTGTTGGACTCCTGGCACCAGATTCCAACTAGCGGGACCCCTCTCCTGTGATTCTATCACCCAGAAAAATGTTTGTTGGAGGATCTTTAAAACTAGGGCTTAGCTCGGTGAGGCACAATGCAAATTCGACTGAAAGTGTCAAATTTCAAAGCCCCTATGTTGGGATATTATGGCCACTGTGGTTATGTGGGTGTTGAATATACAAACTTTTTGGAGCTTACAGATCTCAGTTATGTCACCCAGTTGTAGTTTTGTGCCCCAGGACTAAATTGTCATTGTTTCCTTGAATGGCTTCAGTAGGTGAGTTGTAACTTTCTATAGCACCCAAACCATGCCTCAAATCGACAAAACTATAGTTATCTTGGACTCGTTTTATCAGATTCGAGCTAGGGGGAACCCTCTACTATGATTTCGTTGCCCAGAAAATGGTTTATCTTAGTGAGACACAATGCAAACATGACACAAGGGGTCAACTTTCAAATCCTTTGTGTCGAGCGATTGTGGGCACTGTGGTCATGTGTTCATTGGTCATACACACCTTCTAGAGATTATGAAACTCAGTTACGTCACCTGGTTGTGATTTTGTGCCCCCAAACCAAATTGTCATTGTGTCCTTGAATGGATTTAGTAGGTGAGTTGCAAGTTTCCATAGCCAAACCATGCCTTGAATCGACAAAACACAAGTTCTGTTTGACTCTTAGCACCAGATTCCAGCTAGGGCGAATCCTCTCCTATGATTTTTTCATCCAGAAAAGTGTTTGTTAGAGGATCTCTAGAACTAGGGTTTAGCTCAGTGAGGCACAATGAAAATATGACACAGAGGGTAAAATTTTAGAGCTGGTCTGTCCTGAGATTCTGGGAACTGTGGTCATGTTTTTGTTGGTCATACACACCTTCCATAGACTACAAAAATCAGTTACGTCGCCTAGTTGTGATTTTGTGCATGTGGACCAAATTGTTAATGTGTCTTTGAATAACATCAATAGGGGAGTTGAAACTCACCATAGCACCCAAACTGTGCCTAAGATCGACAAAAATCCAGTTATGATGGAATCCTAGGAATGGATTCTAGCTAGGGGGACCCCACTCCTCTGATTATGTCCCCTAGAAAAGTGTGTGTTAGAGGATATTCTGAACTAGTTTTTAGTTGAGTGAGGCACAATAAAAATCCAACACACGTGGTCAACTTTCAAATCCCATGTGTCGGCCAATTGTGGGAACCGTGGTCGTGTGGGTGTTTTTCATACACACCTTTACAAGGTTATGGAACATAGTTACATCGCTCGGTTGTGATTTTGTTCCTTAGGAAAAAAATGTCATTGTGTCCCTAAATGACTTCAAAAGTATAGTTTCAACTTGCCATAACACCTAAATCGTGCATCGGATCAACATAAGGCCAATTCTGTTGGAATTCTGGCACTGGATTCCAGCTAAGGGGAACTGTATCCTATGATTTTGTCTCCCAAAAAATTATTTTTTAGAGGAATTTCGGAACTAGGGTTTAGATTAGTGAGGCACAATGCAAATCCAACACAGGGGGTCAAATTTCAAAGCCCTTGCCTTGGGTGATTATGGCCACCATGGTCATGTGGGCATTGGTTATACACACCTTCTGGAGCTTACAGATCTTAGTTATGTCACCCAGTGCTAATTTTGTGCCCCTGGAATAAATTGTCATTGTGTCCTTGAATGGCTTCAGTAGGTGAGTTGGAACTCATCATAGCATCGAAACCATGCTTCAGATCGACGGAGCTCTAGTTATGTTGGACTCCTGACACTGGATTCCAACTAGGGGGATATTCAAAACTAGGGTTTAGCTGAGTCAGGCACGATGCAAATCCGACACAGGTGGTGAAATTTCAAACCCCATTTGTCGGGCGATTTTGGGCACCATGGTTGTGTGGGAGTTGGTCATACACACCTTCAGGAACTTACAGAGCTCAGTTACATCCCCCAGTTGTTTTTTTGTGCCCCCGTATCAAATATTCATTGTGTCCCTGAATGGATTCAGGAGGAAAGTTTCAACTCACCATAGCACCCAATCCCTACCTCGGATCAACACAAAAATAGCTATGTTGGACTCATGGCACCAAATTCCATCTAGGGGGACCCCTTTCCTATGATTTCATCGCCCATAATAGTGTTTGTTATAGGATATTCAGAACTAGGGTTTAGTTGAGTGAGGAAAAATGCAAATCTGACACATGGGTCAGCTTTCAAAACCCATGTGTCGGGAAATTTTGGCCACTGTGGTCATGTGTGTGTTGGTCATACACACCTTCCAGAGCTTATGTAACTTAGTTATGTCACCTAGTTTTGAAATTGTGCCCCCATACCAAATTTTCATTATTTCCCTTAATGGCTTCAGTAGGCGAGTTGAAACTCACCATATCACCCAAACTGTGCCTCGGATCGATGAAACACCATTATTGTTGGAACACTGGAACCGGATTCCAGCTAGGTGCACCCCTCTCCTATGATTCTATCACCCAGAAAAGTGTTTGTTAGAGGATCTTCAGAACTAGGGTTTAGCTCAATGAGGCAGAATGAAAATACAACATAGGGGGTCAAATTTCAAAGGACACATGTCAGGAAATTTTAGGCACCGTGGTCGTGTGGGAATTGGTTATGCACACCTTTTGGAGCTTACGAAACTCAGTTACGTCACACGATTGTGATTTTGTGCCCTCCAACCAAATTTTCATTGTGTCCCTAAATGACTTAAGGAGGCTACTTGCAACTCACCATAACACCCAAATCATGCCTCAGATCGATGAAAATCCAATTATGTTGGACTCCGGGCACCATATTCCAGCTAGGGGGACCACTCTCCTTTGATTTCATCTCCTAGAAAAGTGTTTGTTAGAGGATATTTGGAACTAGGGTTTAGCTCGGTGAGGCACAATGCAAACTTGACATAGGGGATCAACCTTAAAATCCATTCTGTCGGGCGATTTTGGGCACCAAGGTCATGTGGGCGTTGGCCATACACACCTTTTGGAGCTTACAGAACTCTGTTACGTCACCCGATTGTGATTTTCTGCCCTCGTACCAAATTGTCATTTTGTCCCTGAATGACTTCAAGAGGCGAGTTCCAACTCACCATATCACCCAAACCATGCCTCAGATCAATGAAATTCCAAATCTATTGGACTCCTGGCACCGAATTTCAGCTATGGGGACCCCTCTCCTGTGATTCTATCACCTAGTAAAGTATTTGGTAAAGGATCTCTGGAAGAAGGGTTTAGCTCGGTGAGGCACAATGAAAATATGACAAAGGGGGTCAACTTTAAAATCCCATGTGTACAGTGATTGTGGTGACCGTGGTCGTGCAGGCATTGGTCATACACACCTTCCATATCTTACGGAATTCAGTTACATTTTTGAGTTTTGACTTTATGCCCCTAGACAAAATTGTCATTGTGTCTCTGAATGGCTTCAACAGGCGAGTTGAAATTTTCCATAGCACCCAAACTGTGTCTTAGATCGATGAAATGATAGTTATGTTGTCCTCCTGGCACTAGATTCTAGCTGGGGGGACCCCTCTCCTATGATTCCTTCACCCATAAAATTGTTTGTTAAAGGATATTCGAAACTAGGGCTTAGCTCAGTGAGGCACAATGAAAATTTGACACAGGTGGTCTAATTTCAAGGCCCATTTTTCAGGGAATTGTGGGCACCGTGGTCATGTGAGTGTTGGTCATACACACCTTATGCAACTTATGAAACTTAATGACATCCCCAGGTTGTGATTTTTTGCCCAAGGACCAAATTATCATTGTGTCCCTGAATGGCTTTAGGTGGAGAATTGCAACTTTCCATAGCACCTAATCGATGCCTCAAATCGATGAAACACCAATTATGTTGGACTCCTAGCATCGGATTTTGTGCCTCGAATCAAATAAAAACTAGTTATGTTAGACTCCCGACACTGGATTCTAGCTAGGGGGATCTTTCTCCCGTGATTTTGTCTCCCCTAAAAGTGTTTGTTAGAGGATCTCTCGATCTAGGCTTTAGCTTAGTGAAAAACAATGAAAATTCAACACACGGGTTCAACCTTGATAGCCCCTATGTTGGGAAATTATGGGCACCATGTCTGTGTGGGTGTTTTTCATACACACCTTCTAGAACTTATAGAACTCAATTACGTTGCTTGGTTTTGATTTTGTGCCCCCAGACCAAATTGTCATTGTGTCCCTGGATTGCTTCAAGAGGAAAGTTTCAACTCGCCATAGCACCCGAACCATTCCTCGAATCGATGAAACTCTAGTTATGGTGGAATCCTAGCATCATATTCCAGATAGGGGGACCCCTATCCTATGATTTCATCACCCAGAAAAGTTCTTGTTAGAGGATCTCCAGAACTAGGGTTTATATCAGTGTGGAACAATGCAAATCCATTGCAGGGGGTCAACTTTCAAAGCCCCTATGTCTAGTGATTGTGGGAATTGTAGTCTTGTGGGTGTTGTTCATACACATCTTCTAGATCTTACGAAACTCATTTATGTCGTCTGATTGTTATTTTGTGCCCGTAGAACAAATTGTCATTATGTCCCTAAATGGATTCACAAGGTGAGTTTCAACTCACCATAGCACGCAAACCGTGCGTTGGATCGAAGAAACGCTAGTTTTGTTGGACTCGTGGCACCAGATTCCAACTTGGGGGTACCCTCTCCTATGATTTCATCACCCATAATATTTTTGTTAGAGGATCTCTTGAACTAGGGTTTAGCTCAATGAGGCACAATGCAAATCCGACACAAGGGGTCAACTTTAAAATTCCATGTGTCGGGCGATTGTGGCCACCATGGTCATCTGTTCATTGGTCATGCACACCTTCGAAATCTTAGGAAACTCTGTTATGTCACTCGATTGTGATTTTGTGCCCCGAGACCAAATTGTCATTGTGTCCCTGAATGGATTTAGTAGGCGAGTTTCAACTCACCATAGCACCCAAATCATGCCTCAAATCAATGAAACACAAGTTCTATTGGACTCCTGGGATAGGATTCTATCTAGGGGGACCCGTCTCCTATGATTTTGATACCTCTAAAAGTGTTTGTTAGAGGATATTAGAATTTATGGTTTAGCTTGGTGAGGCACAATGAAAATCTCTCACAGGTGGTCAACTTTCAAATCTCATGTGTTGGGTGATTGTGCACACTATGATCGTGTTGGAGTTGGTCATACACACCTTCGAGAGATTACAAAACTTAGTTACGTTTCCTGGTTGTGATTTTGTGCCCCCATACCAAATTTTCATTGTGTCCCTAAATGAATTCAAGAGTATAGTTTCAAATCGCCATAGCACCGGAACCATGCCTCGGATCAAAAGAACGACAGTTCTGTTGGACTTCTAGCACCAGATTCTAGCTAGGGGGGCCCCTCTCCTATGATTCCCTAACCAAAAAAGTGTTTGTTAGAGGATCTTCAGAACTAGGGTGTAGTTCAGTGAGGCACAATGAAAATCTGACATAGGGGGTCAACTATCAAAGCCCCTATTTAGAGTGATTGTGGGAACCCTGTTCATGTGGGAATTAGTCATACACACCTCTTAGGGATTACAGAACTCAGTTACATTTCCCGGTTGTGATTTAGTGTCTCGGAACTAAATTGTCATTTTGTCCCTGATTGGCTTCATTAAGAAAGTTGCAACTCTCCATAGCACCCAAATTGTGCCTTGGATCGATGAAACCACAGTTATGTCAGACTCCTGGCACCAGATTCCAACTTGGGGGACCCCTCTCATATGATTTTTTCACCCAGAAAAGTGTTTATTAGGGGATCCCTAGAACTAGAGTTTAGCTCAGTGACGCACAGTGAAAATCCGACAAAGGGATTCAACTTTCAAATCCCATGTGTTGGAATATTATGGGCACCATGGTATTGTGGGTGTTGGTCATACACACCTTCTAGAACTTACATAACTCAGTTATGTAACCCGATTGTAAGTTTTTGCGCCTAGACCAAATTTTCATTGTTCCCCTGGATGACTTCAGGAGGTGAGTTGCAACTCAACATAGCACACAAACTGTGCCTTAGATTGATGAAGCACTAGTTATGTTGGACTCTTGGCACCATATTCTAGCTAGGAGGACAGCTCTCCTATGATTTCATCACCCATAAAAGTGCTTGTTAGAGGATCTTCAAAACTAGGGTTTAGCTCAGTGAGGAATAATGAAAATCCGATATAGGGGGTCAACTTTCAAATCCCTCGTGTAAGACGAATGTGGGAACTGTGGTCGTGTGGGAGTTGGTCATACACACCTTTCATAGATTATTGAACTCAATTACATCACTCGATTGTGATTTTGTGCCCCCAGACCAAATTGTCATTGTGTCCTTGAATGGCTTCAGGAGGTGAGTTGCAACTCGCCATAGCACCCAAATCGTGCCTCAGATCAAAAAAACAATAGGTATGTTGGACTCCTGGCACCAAATTCCAGCTAGGGTGAACCCTCTCCTATGATTTCGTCGCCCATATATGTGTTTGTTAGAGGTTCTCCAGAACTAGGTTTTATCGCAGTGAGGCACAATGCAAATCTGACACAGGGGGTCAAATTTCAATGCCCCTATATTGGGAGATTGTGGGAACCTTCATCGTGTGGGTGTTGGTCATACACACCTTTTGGATATTATGAAACTCAGTTACATCTTTCAGTTGTGATTTTGTGCCCCTGGAAAAAAATTTCATTTTGTCCCTTAGTGACTTCAGGAGGCGAGTTGCAACTCGTCGCAGCACCAAAATTGTGCCTCAGATCAATGGAACACCACTTATTATAGAGTCTTGGAACCATATTGTAGCTAGGGGGACCTCTCTCATGTGATTTTGTTGCCCAGAAAAGTATTTGTTAGAGGATCTTCAAAACTAGGGTTTATCTCGATGAGGCACAATGCAAATATGGCATAGAGGGTAAACTTTATAAGCCCCTGTATTGGGCAATTCTGGGCATTGTGGTTGTGTGGGCGTTGGTCATACACACCTTCCATTTCTTTTGGAACTTAATTACGTTCCCAAGTTGTGATTTTGTTCCCCCAGACCAAATTGTCAATATGTCTCTAAATGGCTCCAGAAGGTGATTTTAAACTCGCCATAGCACCCAAATTGTGCCTCGAATTGATGAAATTCTAGTTATGTTGGTGTCCTAGCACCGAATTCCATATAGGGTGACCCCTCTCCTATGATTCCATCACCCATAAAAGTTTTTGATAGAGGATCTTCAGAACTAGGGTTTAGCTCAGTGAGGCACAATGCAAATTCGACACAGGTGGTGAAATTTCAAAGCCCATGTGTTGGGAAATTGTGGGAACCGTGGTCATGGGGGAATTGGTCATACACACCTTTCAGAGCTTATGAAACTCAGTTATGTCACCCGGTTGTTATTTTGTGGCCCCAGACCAAATTTTCATTATGTCCCTGAATGGGTTCATGTGGAGAGTTGCAGCTCACCATAACACCCATTCCATGCCTCGAATCGACAAAACTCCATTTATGTTGGACTCCTAGCACCATATTGTGTGGGATTTGGTCATACACACCTTTTGGAGCTTACAAAACTCAGTTACATCTCCTGATTGTGATTTTGTGCCCCCAGACTAAATTGTCATTGTGTCCCTGAATGGATTTAGGAGGCAAGTTGCAAATCACCATAACACCCTGATCGTGCCCAGGATTGATGAAATGCCAGTTATGTTGGACTCCTGGCACCATATTCCAAGTAGGGGACCCCTCTCCTGTGATTGTTTCTCCCAAAAAAGTGCTTGTTAGAGGATCTACGGAACTAGGGTTTATCTTAGTGAGGAACAATCTAAATCTAACAAAGGGGGCCAACCTTCAAATCCCCTGTGCCCGACGATTCTGGGCAGCGTCTTCATGTGGTCCTTTTACATACACACCTTCTTGAGCTTACGAAACTTAGTTACATCGCCCGGTTGTGATTTTATGCCCTTGGACCAATTGTCATTCTGTCTCTGAATGGCTTTAAGAGACGAGTAACATCTCGCCATATCACCCAAACTGTGTCGTGGATCGAAGAAATTCTAGTTGTGTTGGCCTCCTGGCATTGTATTCCAGTTAGGGGAAACCCTCTCCTATGATTTCCTCACCCATAAAAGTATTTGTTAGAGGATATCTAGAAGTATGGTTTAGCTAACTGAGGCACAATTCAAATGCAACACAGGGGGTCAAATTTTAAAGCCCCTATCTGAGGTGATTGTGGGCACTATGGTCATGTTTTTATTGGTCATACACACCTTCTAGATCTTACAAAACTCAGTTGTGTTTCTCGGTTGTGATTTTGTGGCGCCAGACCTAATTTTCATTGTGTCCCTGAAAAGCTTCAATGGGCAAGTTGCAACTCACCATATCACCCAAACCGTGCCTCAAATAGATGAAATCCCAGTTCTGTTGGACTCCTGGAACTAGATTCCAGTTAGGGGGACCCCTCTCCTGTGATTTTGTTGCATCAAAAAGTGTTTTTTAGAAGATCTTCGGAGCTAGGGTTTAAATCAGTGATGCACAATGCAAATCCAACACAGGTGGTGAACTTTCAAAGACCACGTGTCGAGCGATTTTGGGCACCGTGGTCCTGTGGATGTTGTTCATACACACCTTTTAGAGCTTACATAACTCTATTACATCCCTGAGTTGTGATTTTTGTCCCCTGTATGAAATCTTCATTGTGTCCCTAAATTGCTTCAGTAGGAAAATTGCAAATATGCATAACACCCAATCCATTCCTCGTATCGATGAAACACCAGTTACGTTACCCGGTTGTGATTTTGTGCCCCTAGACCAAATTTTCATTGTGTCCCTGAATGGTTTTAGTAGGTGAGTTGAAACTCTCCATAGCACCAAAATCATGCCTCGGATCGACAAAACTCCAGTATTGTTGGAATCCTTGGACATGATTCCAGTTAGGTGGACCCCTCTCCTATGATTTCATCGCCTAGAAAAGTATTTGTTAGAGGATCTTTGGAACTAGGGTTTAGCTCAATGAGGAACAATTCAAATATAGCACAGAGGCTCAACATTAAAATCCCATGTTTCATGTGATTATGGGCACCATGGTCATGTGTTCATTGGTCATACACACCTTCTAGAGCTTACAAAACTCAGTTACGTCGCACGGTTGTGATTTTGTTCCCCCAAACAAAATTGCCATTGTGTCTCTGATTGGCTTCAGTGAGTGAATTGCAACTCACCATAGAAACCAAAATGTGCCTCATATTGATGAAAAACCAGTTTTGTTGGACTCTTGGAACCAGATTCCATCAAGGGCGACTCCTCTCTTGTGATTTTGTCACCCAGAAAAGCGTTTGTTAGAGGATCTTTGGAACTAGGGTTTAGCTCATTGAGGCATAATGAAAATCTAACACAGGTGGTCAACTTTCAAATCCCATGTGTCAGATGATTTTGGGCACCGTGTTCATGTGGGAGTTGGTCATACACACCTTGAGGAGATTACGTAACTCATTTACCTGGCGCGGTTGTGATTTTGTGCCCCTTGATAAAATTGTCATTATGTCCCTGAATGGATTTGGTAGGCGAGTTGACTCACCATAGGTCCCAAACCATGCTTGAGATCATCGAAAATCTAGTTATGTTGGAATCACGACACTGTATTCCAGCTAGGGGGACCCCTCTTTTGTGATTTTGTTGCCTATAAAAGTGTTTTATAGAGGATCTCCAGAACTAGGTTTTAGCTCAGTGAGGAACAATGCAAATCCAGCATAGAGGTTCATATTTCAAAGCCCCCGTGTTGGGGTATTATTGCCACTGTGTTTGTAACACCCCAGGTTTTGAACCCCCATTTTAAATAATGTATTGTTACAATGTTGAGAGTCCAGAGTGCCTAAACAATTATTAAAAGGCCAGTGTGCCCAAGACCTGTAATGATTTTCTACCATTATTAATAATAAATACATCGCTAGCTGCTAGACAGACAAGGAATAGAGTTATAGGGGGATATGATTCCACAAGACAAGGGGCTTGAGGGGATAAGTGTTTAGTCCATTGTTAATTACCCTTTTTTCCTAAGGGAGGGTATCGGTTATGGGAGCTTCTTGGGGAATGCCAGGAGGTTCTTGATTTCATCACGTAGTTACTTAAACCCACCTCTAGTCTGATGGGGGCAGTCGACTGATGTCTTGTTCGTTGATTTCCTTTATGATTCACTCATTTCCCTCACTCACTCCCATGCACACACTCCCATGCATGCATTTACACATTCATTGATCCATCCTCATCCGTGTCTTGTCTTGGGAAAGGGAGCCGAGTTGCTGAAGAATTATCCATGGTATAGTTGGTTGTAGTGGTCACTGGTGTGATCCAACCATGACTTGAGGCCTGCATGTCTAAGATGCATTGGCTTGTGTCCAACGTTTCTCACAGCTGCAAGTCCTGAGAGTTCCAACATTTATATTATGGACTAGTTGTGTTGGAGCCCAAATAAGGAGAATGACTTCTTGAGGGACTACGTGTCAGAAAAGGGTGGAGGTTCATTCTCTCGGGTGGTGCAAGTTGGATAGAGGAGAGCTAGGTACTTGGATTGTTGTGAGAGATGGGAAGCCTGTAAAAGATTGAGAGTTAACTATTTTGGGAAACATTTGAGAGCTGACTGGTTTGGGAATCCAAGTACACTCTGGAACCATCCTTGTGGATTCATAGCCCTAGCTTGGGGGTGACACTGTTGTTGAGGTTTGGATCAATGGTGTCTATGGTTGGGTGATACGTCCTTGGTCTGTAGCCATTTGGTGTCATCTTTCATAAAGATAAGTGCTCTATGTTATGGTATCATTTTCATGAATATGAATGTATTATGTCATATATTTAATTATCATTTAATTGAAGCTTTAGAATATGCATGCTTGTTTTTTACTGTTGTGCATGTCATTAAAGTATTTTCTTTTATGCATCCTTAATAATGAAAAACTTATCAGTAAGAGAAAGAAGTCCACGGGAGTGCTTGAAGGTAGCGTACCCCGACCTATGGGTGGTTGGTTATGTTACAGTTTGGTATCAGAGCTTCTGGTTGAAACACCATGCCGGTATGGGCCAGGTCTTTTGGTCAGAGTCTTGAGGTCGAGATTGAATTCTGACCGTCGATTTGAAAATATTAGGAGGAATGGCATTGTAGAATTACATAAGATATGGATCATCATAGATTAGTTGTAAGGGGTTCGAAGGATCATGACCGTCCCCCTTCAAATCCAGGAGTGATCACCACTGTAAGATTAAGAGAGATTTAGGACATTTGGATTGGAGGACAGATGAACAAGGGTCATCTGATGAAAAGGAAGTAGGGGTTAAGGTCGCCACCATCAGATCCCATTGGAGAGTGACATCAATGGACAAGAGAAATTGCGGGCAACCAAGTTGTACGGGAGATAATTTCCCAAGGCAGTACCGCAATCCAAACCATGGTTTCCCCAAGGGGTTACATGTCAGCATCAGGATAATTGCGGGGAGAAAAGTGGGTTAATCCAAATCATTGATGTGTTCCCCTGCAATTTGAAAGGCATGCAGTGATGTTGCATGTTGTGTAACAACCCTGGTTAAATAATTGCATAAGGTTTATTAAGTATAGTTAATTAAATAATTAACAATCGTAATGTGTATTAGTTAAGTAATGATTAACTATTAATAATATTATTTATTTATTTATTTATTGTTCAATAAATATCGATTAATTAATTAATTGATTACTTAACACATTCAATGATTTGGGTAATGAATTAAAGGGGCTTAATAACTTTAAATTATTTATTATAAGACTTTACGTATGCGGGGGGGGGAATGAAGCATTGAGTGGAGGGATAAGGTAATAAATGGAGGATAAGGTAATGAATGGAGGGATAAGGTGGATGGAATTAGAGGAGGGTAGGGAGTCGGTGAATGGGGGGAGATATTACTGGGTAGAGGCTTGCGGGAAGGGGATTATGAAAAATTGGGAGGAGAGGACTATATTTTTGGGCTGTTGGATATTTTTCTGGTTTTGGGGAGTTTGATTTTGGAGGTTGGGTGAAATGTTGCAGGGGGCACTAGGTTACTAGGAGTTTTAGGCTTGGGGGCCAGGAATCCTCACAGAATCCTAGAGCTAGGGAGATGGATAGGGTGCTCCTAGCTAGCTGGGTGGTTAGTCAGTTTTGGGCAGGGTTTGGTCAGAGAATTAGGCAGAGATTGGACAGAGTAGCAGGGAGGACAACCAGATAAGCAGGAATTTAGCATCAGACAGAGGTATTTTTATTTATGAATTTTCTGGATTATGTGGTTGTTATGTAATTTATTAGATTGTTGTTCATAAGCTCAAATTTCTACAGCTTATATGTTGAATGAAAGAAATTACTTATTGTTTATGCGTCAAAGTAATCTTATATATTTAAATTCATGAATTTTTTTAGGCTTAATTAATTTAGGTCCCTACACATGGTATCAGAGCTAGTAGTTCATAATCTGGAGCCTTAAAGGCCTACCTAGAACTAAAATGTAAAATTTCAAAACAAAAAAGAGGTATATATCATCCAATTAAATGAACTAGAAAGAGTCTCTTAAGCTAGGAAAAAAACAAAACCAGAAAATATCCCTTAGAAATATAAAAAAATCAGAGATATAATTCCCTGTAGAGGTAAATTCTTCTCTTTTATGTTACAATAAAAATGGTTTAAAATGAAAATGGCCTATAAGTATAATGGAATTGAGTTCCCTAGTAGGGCAGAAAATTCCCCAATATACAAGTCAATTAACCTTGAAGAACCCTAAGAGACAAGTAACCTTGAAACCTTAAGAAAACCCTAAAGATAAAAGAATGAGAAGTGTGAATCCCTCATAATGTTAAATTTTTCTTCACTTATTTGAGCCACCTATGCACCTGTAAAAGTCCTGACCTCCTGTAATAAGTAAGAAGGATAGGGAATAAAGAATATTAGGTTCAGAAAAAACTTAAAAATGAAAGAATATGTATAGCCAAATAACCAGACGTAAAAGAATAATAATAAAAAATAATCTATCTAAATCATTTTGAGAATAAAATAAACCCATTCCTCATGGTGTGAAAGCCTCCCTACATGGATTTAAGTCCATGGGGAGCCCTCCGTTTGATTTATTTTGAGTAGCAGGTCGGGCCTTTGAATGCCATGCATTGGGAGGCCCTATTCACAAACTTGCCACGGTCACTGGACCAACAAGTCCATTCAAAATCAAAGATAATTAATAACCCTGCTCCATTACTAATCTTGGCTATGCTCTAGATTATTTCTGAGCAATCTAAGTAACACCATACTAAATTATGCACTTGAACTAATTAGAAATAAACGTTGGGAATGTATTTGCAGCATAAAATAATGTCGTTTCTCTTCCGTCGGTCTTCTTCTCTAAACAGGTTTACTTCATCCTATCTTAAAACTCTGCAAATTCCAAAAAACCCCACATTCCCTTTCAGAGATATTCATTCAATTCCTCAACTCCATAATTCTTTCTTAAGAAGAGCGCATGAAGACACCGGGTGTCATGGCTTTGCTCCAACTTTTTTTTTTTTTCTTAGAAATTCCACCAGGGTTTGGGAATCGACACTAGGGTTTTCAACCTCCAGTGCAGCTGTGGAGACAGTAGACTAGAACAAGAAATGGCTCGTAGACACCCGTGAGGATTCATGCGTCGAAGCTCAGTAAGGAGCGAGAAACTTATATTACCGTCAAGGTGTATTTGTTGGGCACTAGTGTGGATTTGAAGGAGTTGCAATCTGAGCCTCTGTTCAACGATAGAGCCACCCCTACTCTGGCCTACTACCCTACGATTCATGGGCTGGATTCACAAGCCACACAACATAACACAACACAACACAACACAAGTCAAAGCTAGCCGGACCACACAACGCACAAGCGACATCCCCATCACAAGCAAATGCACAAGCACCAAACCAAGTTTGCGAGCTCAATCTAAGAACCCAACACAACACAAATCACCAAAGTCAAGACCAAGCATCCAAACGCATGCAGCGCCCATGAAACAAAGTCTCTGCACCACACACAAAATACCAAGGAAGAGCCGTGAAGGAGTACTGCGAGCACAACAAAATAAATATATATATAAATTTATACATATATAATACTTGGTAAGAGGAGATCGTGAGGACATAGTTGCAGCCTGTAGGCCTTTTCCAAGCCAGGAGAGAGGATCCTCCAACCATTACCATAACCCTGGCCGCACTTGCAGAGTGAGAGAGGTGGAAAAAGAGCAGAGTGTTATGAGAACAAGTGTAGGGTTAGGTTTAGGTATGGAAGGCGCTGGAGGAAGCAAGGGGGTAACACATGGATCACGTGCGAGGTCTAGGTTATTACCTGCGAGGTAAGTTTTTTATATATATTTATTTTGTTTATTTATCAATTAATTTTTTTTTTTAATTTCATTTATTCAAAAAAAAATATAATAAACAATTCAGATAGTTTATATATAAATTAAATAAATTGGGGTTTTTATTTTAATTTAGGGTTTTAAATTTTAAATAAATTAATTTAATTTGATATTAAAAAAAAAATGTGTTAATTATATAAAAAAAGGGGGGGGGTGAATATAATAATAATAAGATATAAAATAATAATAATAATAATAATAAGAGTGATTAATTGTTAATGGAGGATTAGTATAGTTAATGGAAAATTAATCGTTAATGGAGGATTAGTTATAGTTAATGAAAGGTTAATAGTTAATGGAAGATTAGTAGTTAATGGTGGATTAGTATAGTTAATGGGAATTAATAATGAATGGGGGGAATATATATATATATATTGGGAAGGATGGGTTTTGAACCCACGACCACTCACCATAGTCCAAGCCTTGGAAAACAACCAAACACCAATGCTCCACACATGAGTCATTATAAAACAAATTTTTATACATAAATAAATTAATAGTCATAAAATATTATCACGAAGTGTAATCTCCAATTGTCCATGTTAACTAAACACTGAGTTCTGTGCCCTCAACCACCGAGCCAAGCGCCAAGTCCCTCCATTCCATTCCATTCCACCAGTCAAAGACAAGCACCAAGCTTCAATGCATTGCCTCAGGCTCACTACATCATATGACCACAAGTCGAGAAACAATACATAACCACAACGCACAAGCGCTAAGCTCCAATGCCCGAAAGCCACTCTATAATTCTCAAGATTCACACCTGCATCCACCGAGACACACAATTCAACGCATATGTACAAATGCGCCAAGGAAAGCCCACGAGTCAAGCATCGAAGGATAGACTTAGAATCATTTCATCGACATTAGGTTGGAAGTCACATTAATTAGTTGTAAACGCAAAGTATAAGGACTTAGAACAAGATAAGTGGGAGGGGGCTTCATGCGCACTAGGCATGTAAGTTAGAGAAATTGGCTAGTATGGTGCAAAGATAGAATAGCTACTGGGTGAGGGAGTAAATAGTTTTCTTAGGCGAATAAATCAAGATTAGATGCTTTAGCCCTAACCTAGACACCTCCCCTAAAGAGAGTAACGTCTGTTTACAGACAAGTAAAAAAAAACTTATGCCTAACCATGTTTTCTAGTTAAGTTACACAAATGTGAAACGTCTTTGAACTCACCCTGACAACTTTGGTTGATGCAGGTTAAATCATACAGGATAGTTAGGACTCGAGGGAATCAAGGTAGAGGAGCATCATTGTAGGCACCACCAACACCGCCACCACCATCCCCAGAACTAGCTCTCATAATGCACTCTTTGGAGGCCATAAATGAGACTTTAAAGGGACGACAAATAGAAGGGATTGAAGTGGAACCCCCACCATCTGGAATGGGTAATCTAGAAGCGTCGAGGGATTTAGGGGGAGGAACTCCACCCCAAATACATCACTAGAGAACTGCAAAAGATCAAACTTCTGGAGTTTGTTAGGGGTCGCGCCAGTGAACGCGTAGAAGCATGTTTGGAAGGCATGACAAGATGTTTTTCCTTAAGGTACTATGCGTCCACATCAAAGGCGAAGATATCAATTTTTTAGTTGAGAGACAGTGCCTTGAACTGGTGGGGAAAACTAGAAAGGCAACTTAATCTTACCCTAGACATCATATCTTAGGAACTTTTTGAGGAGAGGTTTCGAAGGAAATATCTGCCAATTTACTATGAGGAACAACAGGTAGGAGCGTTTCATGCTCTAGTACAGGGAAACAAGACCATAGAAGAATATGAGATTAGGTTTATGGAATTGGTCAAGTATGTTTCATATATGGATAATGACCAACAACAGGCATAACACTTTGTCTATGGGTTGAGCAATAAGATAAGGGCTATGGTGCGGATGTGGAAACCGTCTTCAATAGTGGAAGCTGTGGAAAATGCACGTTATGCAAAGGAACACATGAACTTAACCGAAGGTATGAGACTGATCTTTTCGCATCGTCTTGGGTTCATGGGGAAGGCCCCTAGGAAATTTCCCAGGGTAGGGGGATCAAGGCCACCTCCATATCGTAATAGATTCACACCAAGGACAATCACCACAGGTATTTCAATGGAAGTGAGTGCAACATCTTGTTCATCACCAATGACGCGGGAAAGTCCATGGCCATCTCAGGGAGCAACTAGTAGGGGTAGGGGTTCCAGGGGAAGGAACTCATTTCAAAGACAGTCACATAACAGTGCACAGGTTCAATCCCATGTTACCTATTGGGGGTGTGGAGGACCCCACTACCAGCATGACTGTCCAAAGTTACAATCAGTATTTGTGCATAGAGAAGGAAAGGCCCCGATGGGAAGAGCAAGTAGTAGCCACCAGATTTACGCAGCGGTTAATAATCGCCAGGTCGAACATCAATCCATGGTGGTGGAGTCATCATGTACGATAAATCATATCAATGTTAAGATTTTATTTGATTCTAGTGTGACACATAGATTCATTTCACCATCTTCATTAGAAAAGAGTGGGTTGGCAGCCTACGAGCAAGATGAATTTGAACAAGTCGAGATGGCTTCGGGGGAAAAAAAAGTTGTAGGACCTAGCATTGATAATTGTATGGTAGACCTAGGAGTGTGTACTACCAGGTTGAAGGTATACGTCACTGCTCTCAGGGTGTATGACCTAATCATTTGAATGGATTGGTTAGAATCTCATCAAGCTTTGGTAGATTGTTTCGCAAAAAGGGTGCTTTGTGTCAACGATGAAGGAAGATCAGTTGAGATCCAGGGTGTACGAAGAAGGGTGTCATTACGCTTTATCTCAACTATGAAGGTTAAGTGATTCTTGAGGCAAGGGTGTTGACTATATGTAGTGGAAGAAGTGGGTGAAAGGAAGGGATCCTCATTAGATCATTACCCGGTATTGTCAGAATTTAAGGATGTTTTTCCGAACGAGTTACCAGGGTTACCTCCTCAGAGGGAGCTTGATTTTACTATTGATCTAAAACCTGGTGTAGAACCAATTTCAAAGACTCCATATTGGATGACAGTGCCAGAAATTTGTGAGTTGCAAATGCAGTTGAAAGAGTTACTGGACTTAGGGCTAATAAGGCCCAATGTCTCACCTCGGGGTGCACCAGTAATTTTTGTAAAAAAAAGGGATGGTTCCTTATGACTGTGTATAGATTACAGGGCCTTGAACCGTGCTACAGTGAAAAATAGGTACCCAATGCTGCGAATAGATGACCTCTTTGATCAGATGAAAGGGGAAACAATATTCTCAAATATTGATTTGTGATCCAGGTATCATCAATTAAGGATTAAGGAAGGAGATATCCCAAAAACTGCCTTTCGAACTTGGTTTGGGAATTACAAGTTTTTCGTAGTACCTTTCAGATTGACCAATGCACCAACAATATTCATGAGCCTCATGAACGGCGTATTTTGGAAGTACTTAGACCATTTTGTACAAGTCTTTCTAGATGACATCCTCATCTATTCGAAGAACGAAAGAGAACATGCCGAACACTTACGAGTGGTGTTGTCCTGCCTTAGAGAGAACAAATTGTATGGAAAGTTTTCAAAGTGTTCCTTCTTCCAGAAAGAGATCCACTATTTAGTTCATATAATTTCTGATGAAGGAATCTATGTGGACCCAAAAAAGGTAAAGGCCATTATGGAGTGGCCAGTGCCAAAAACTGCCCATGAGGTGAGAAGCTTCATGGGGCTAGCAGGTTATTATCGGAGATTTGTGGAAGGATTCTCAAAAATAGAGAAACCCATCACCACTTTGCAGCACAAGGGGGTCAGGTATGAATGGACAAAAGAATGTGATAGTTCATTTATTGAGCTTAAGAGGTTACTAACTAGTGCACCAATTCTATGAGTGATGGATATGGAAAAGGACTTCACATTCTGCATAGATGCCTCGAAGCAAGGGTTGGGGGTCGTGCTAATGTAGGATGGAGGAGTGATAGCTTATGCGTCAAGGAAGCTGAAGAAACACGAAGAGATTTATGCTACTCATGATTTAGAGTTGGCAGTTGTAATGCTAGCTCTGAAAATTTGGAGGCACTATCTTGTGGGGTGAAACTTTGAGCTCAAAATGGATCATCAAATTTTAAAACATCTCTTCACTCAAAGGGATCTGAATGCCCGACAAAGGCGATGGAGTGAGTTTATGAGTGAGTACGATTTTGGTATTTCATACATCAAGGGAAAGGAAAATGTGGTCACAGATGCCTTGAGTAGGAGACCACGTGTCTTCTCCTTGGTACCCCTAAAGGTCAATCTGAGGGAACGTGTGTTGACGCAACTCCAAGGAGACAGTTGGTATTTAAAAGTTACTTCAAACCTCCAGAGTGGGAGGCAATTAGATCCAAAGTATGAAGGATATAGTCTGGATGCAGATGGACTGTTAAGATATCGAGGAAGAATGTACATCCCTAAAGATGGGGATATTTGAAGCATCATACTGAAGGAATCCCATAGAGCACTTTATTGTGGGCATCCGGGTGTGAAGAAGATGTACACAGACATGAGGAATCTCTTCTTCTGGGTAGGAATGAAGCGCGATGTATTCCATTTCATCACTAAGTGCCTAGAGTGTCAACAAGTGAAATTTGACCACCATCACCCAACAGGCCTCCTACAACCACATGATGTTCCTATGTCCAAGTGGGAAGTCATCTATATGGATTTTGTTGTAGGGTTGTCGCTCACATCTCATAGACACAATGCCATTCTTGTGATAGTAGATAAGTTAACCAAGAGTGCTCATTTTATTCCGGTTAGAGACACTTACGATGTCACTGATGTGGAACGTGTGTTTGTAAGAAAGGTTATTCGTTTGCACGGGATACCTAAGAAGATCATTTAAGATAGGGACTCCAGATTCACTTCTAGGTTTTGGACAAGTTTGCAGTCAAGGTTGGGGACTCAGTTGAACTTAAGCACAACTTATCATCCTGAAACAGATGGGAAAAAAGAGAGGGTAAATCAATTCATGGAAGACATGCTCATGATGTATGTCATGGATAATCAAACCCAGTGGGAGAAGTACCTACCTTTGGTAGAGTTTTCCTACAATAACAATTTTCATAGCTCCATCAGAATGCCACCCTACGAAGCTCTGTATGGAAGGCCATGTAGAATGTCATTGAATTGGGATAGATTGGAAGACTGAGTAACAGTTGGGCCAGAATTGATTCAAGAGATGGAGGGACAGGTGATTTAGATTAGGCAGAGACTAAAGGAAGCACAGGATAGGAAGAAAAGTTATGCGGATGCACACAGGACCGACCGAAGTTATGAAGTGGGAGACCAGGTTTTCATTCGTATCAGGCCTAATAAGAGTACCATATGGTTCGGGAAGGGGACAAAGTTGTCACCTCGATTTATAGGACCGTTCAAAATCCAAGAGAAAATTGGACCCGTTGCCTATCATCTCGTACTGCCACCCCACTTGCATAAAACTCATAATGTTTTTCATGTATCTATTCTACGCCATTATGTTGCCGATGAATCCCATAAACTAAATTAGAAGGAATTGCAGGTAGTAGATGTGGGAACCCTCACGGTAGAACCGTTACACATATTGGATCATAGATTCTGATAGCTAAGGAACCGTCTGGTAGACCAAGTTAAGGTCCAGTGAGACAAGTATAGTCCAGGATCTGCTACTTGGGAGGACGCCAAGAAACTACAACGAGATTATCCCTCACTTTTTTGACCACCTCGATAATGTTTTTCTCGAAGGTTGGGTGTATGAAACACCACCTTTTGACTTAGACAACCAGGATTACCTGAGGCCTGCACTTCTATTTTCTATTCATAGTGAAACTATTAAATGATACACTTGAACTTTTAAGATGTATGAATCTTTATGAATGTTTATATGTATTTGAATAATGATGGATATGATGTGATATATTGTGAGAATGTAAATTTTATGAATGTTTAAATGTATTGATGATGATGGATAGAATGCGATCTACTATGTGAATGTAAATTTTATGAACATTTAAATGCTATTGATGATGATGGATATGATGTGATATATTGTGTGAATGAAAATCCTATGAAGGTTTAAATGCTATTAGAATGATTTTGGATATGATGCAATCTATTTTGTAAATGATAATTTTATGAATGGGTGTCGAAATTGAATTATGGGATATTATGAGATATATTTCTAACATGAAAACTTTGATGTTAAGTTGTTGGTACACGGATACTGAATTGAAATGATGATTGTATGCAATTACATAATGATAATACATAGAAATGTATGAGTTTGTGTTACAGACTAATCTGCGGGTTATGGGCTATGAAATAGCCAAGGGATAATGATGATGAAAGTGGATGTCATGACCACTAGTTGAGAAACATTATGGTATGAATATTTGTATGTGAAATTATATTGGTGTGGATGCATTTCTATGATATGTGGACCAGTGCAAGATTTCAGGTGATGAGACTGCCCAAAACTGAATAAACGATGACAAAAATCCTAGAAAAATGGTGCCACTGTATATTCCATTGTAGGGTGTGGACCCTAGTTATGATTAGGAGGGGTGGAGGCATTTCCCGCTGTGTATCCTCTGAAACCTGAAGTCATGGGAGGACTGTGTTAGCTCATGCTCCCCTAGATGTGTGATGATGACTGTTAGTTGCCTGCTGGGGAAGCTTGGTCGAGATAGTGACACTTCCGCTTATGGGTTCTATTTGGAGTTAGGTCAATATAGTTGACGCTCCAAGATAGTCCAGCAGAGGAAGGATAGGAATGAATATGGAAGTAATTTAGGGAGGAAGGATGAGTAAAAATAGTTGAGAAAGTACGAAGATTTGTCTTATGGTGGAATTTATTGTTTGTCCCTTCTAAAAAAGAAAATGTATATATATGAATATTCATAATTACGTAACTAAACCACAATTGTCTAAATAAAATTGTTGAACTAGATAATTGTAATTAAAGGATTTCACAAACATTTGATTGGTTTATTGTCTTTTATAAAAGAATAGTCTTGTTGATTGGATTGGATGCATACATAAATTACTATAAGGGCAATAATTATTGATTATTAGTGCATGCACAAGACTTGTATGTGCTAGCTACACATGCATTTCTTGTACATGTGCACTAGTATGTATGATTTTTCTTGGCTTACTTACTAATAATGTCGGTTAATTGTTATGAATGTGTGAACCATGTTTCTTTTCCTCTGTATCATAAAATATCTTAACTTCGGGACAAAGTTTCCTGAAGGGTGGGTGTATGTAACAACCCTGGTTAAATAGTTGCATAGGGTTTATTAAGTATAGTTAATTAAATAATTAACTGTCTTAATGTGTATTAGATAAGTAATGATTAACTATTAATAATATTAATTAATTAATTAATTATTGTTTAATAAATGTCGATTAATTAATTAATTGATTACTTAACACATTCAATGATTTGGGTAATGAATTAAAGGGGCTTAATAACTTTAAATTATTTATTATAAGACTT
>ML777861.1:628516-640323 GCA_009831015.1 Picea engelmannii
GGAGGGATAAGGTAATAAATGGAGGGATAAGGTGGGTGGCATTAAAGGAGGGTAGGGAGTCGTTGATTGGGGAAAGATATGACTAGGCAGAGGCTTGCGGGAAGGGGATTATGAAAAATTTGGAGGAGAGGGTTGTATTTTTTGGTTGTTGGATATTTTTCTTGTTTTGGAGGTTGGGTGAACTGTTGTAGGGGGAACCAGGTTGCTGGAAGTTTTGGGCTCGGGGGCCAGGAATCCTCACAGAATCCTGGAGCTAGGAAGTCAGATAGGCCGCTCCTAGATGGCTGGGTGGTTAGTTAGTTTTGGGCAGGGTTTGGTCAGAGCATTAGGCAGAGATTGGACAGAGCAGCAGGGAGTACAACCAGATAAGTGGGAATTTAGCATCAGGCAGAGGTATTTTTATTTATGAATTTGCTGGGTTATGTGGTTGTTATGTAATTTATTAGATTGTTGTTCATAAGTTCAAATTTCTGCTGCTTATATGCTGAATGAAATAAATTACTTATTGTTTATGTGTGGAAGTAATATTATTTGTTTAAATTTATGAATTTTTTTAGGATTAATTAATTTAGGTCCCTACATGTTGGTACTCGAGCAACGAACCTCCAAAGAGAAGAAGTAGTGGGGGACCATTGATCTGTAGGAGGACACACGTCAACTGATCATGTTCTCTGAGTAAAATCACTCTGGGAAAAGGTGAGAAGAAGAAGTTGAGAATTGAGATTTCTGGACCCCCGAGATTCAGAATGAATCTCATCCGTCCAATCCAGGAGGACATGGGGAAGAAATCTGTGCACTTTTGGGGAAAGAGAAGGTTGAGAGTTGAGTTCTTCAAAGTAAGAACACTCTAATGGATCTTGGTCATTGATCTGCTGAGAGCCACGCATCACCATATCCATGGATTTATATAAAATCTAGTGGGGCAAGACAAGTTTTGAAATCTAAGAATTCTGAAACCCGAAGACCCGGAAGGATCTCAGTCATTGATCTGTCGAAAGCCACATGTCACCAGATCCAGGGCTTCAGATAAAAGCCAGTGGGGCTAGACAAGTTTTGAAATCCGATATTTCCGAAGTCCGAAGACCCAAATTAAGCCTCCACTGTTAGATTAAGGAGGACACGTGGTGTAGATCTGTGCACTCCAAGTGAGGACCTAGAGTGAATCTTATTCATCTGAACCAGGAGGACATATGGCGACAGATTGGCCAGTTCAGGAATTTGGAGTTTGGGAGAATGGGAAGGGTGTTAGTGTTGAAAATTCCAAAGCCCAAAGACACGAAGCCCAAAGAGTTGAAGTGGTGGGGCACAACGATTTCACCTAGAGGTGATGTGGACCCTAGAATTTTGAAGTGACATGGCTTGAGAATGTCACCTGGGATGACGTGGGAACATGGAATGTGTGCCACATGTCAGTAAGAATTGAACATTTGAATTATTTAAAGTTCAGTTAGAAAGTGACATGTGTCACCTGCCTAATTGGGCCACGTGTCCTCTTTTGGTAATTCACCACATGGCAACAGATCATGCAGTCCATAGAGTGGGCACTCTAGAGGGGAAATATGTCACAAGTTAAGTTGGGTCAAAAACTCTCGAAGGCCAGAGTACATATCGATCGTTGATTCCAGAAGACACACGTCGAAGGATCGTCGACTCCGGGTGAAATCACTCCGAGATAAAGTGCAGGAGGAAGGTTTGAAACTTCCAAATCCCAAAGAGATGAAGCGATTCACAAGCGTTGATCTATGGGAGGACACTCATCGACAGATCATGAACTCTGGGTAAAAGAGTTCTAGGAGGAAGCAAGCAAGAAAAGTTGAGAATCTCGAAGCACAGAGTCCCGAAGTGGATGTCGATCGTTGATGGTGAAAGAGGACGAGCACCATTGATCCGGTCTTGGATGAAAGTTTCTAAGTCTCGAAGCTCTGAAAAAACGCTTTTTAAGCTAAGTGCAGGGTCATGGTCATAGTCATATGCAGATTGAGAGATGAGGGAAGGAGGGATAAGGAACGAATTGGTTGTCTTCGAGACAAAAAAGTGCTAAGGAAGGATTTAGCCATGGTTTATAGTCGTGGTCACCTAGGAAGGTGGTTTGAAGGAAGCACCTGTGCAGGATGAGATTCTGTGTTAGCCAAGGATAACAGGACACTGCTATTTTCTAAGAATGGGGATATGATCTCCATGAACAAAAAAAAGAAGAAAGAGACCTATAGGATGGTTTGGCAATTTTGTTTATCATATGCATAATTCTAAAAAAATAGTCACTTGCACATTTTGCGGAATTAAGGAGTCTAAACACTTCAAATCAAGATTCATATTGAAGAAACAGAATAAGGTGAGGGAACCTGCAGTCACGATACAGAGGTTGAAGGCCAGAATACCAGAGTTGGTAATGTAGAGATAGAGTCCAATAGATGCAAGGAAAAATGAGAGCAGGAAACATTAATAGAAATGGTAAGAATCCTGAATATGGAAGTGAAGAGCTACAAAGTAGACAATGAGATATTGATGAGAGAGAAAAGTCTGATAAATGCTCGAGTGTTGTAGAGATTAAATCGGTTGCAAAGGTAAATAAAGAAGGGATCAAACTCAATACAAGAGGAAGAAGGAAGGTTCCATGAAAGAAGGGATGATCGTGGAAGATATGGATATTCCAGAAGTGCCAACAAAGCTCATGGACACCACTCACCTCCTTACTCAAAAAGAAATTGTTATGCATCGAAAAATCTCGCAAGAAGTACAGAGGTGTCTCCTGTTAGACAACAAGAAGGAAACTAGAGGAAAATAGATTGCAATAATATTTGAGGAAGCTCAAGCCACCCTCCTTCGATGGTGAAAGAGAAAGGGAATATGATGTTGAAGCATGGTTTCTTGGACTCAAGAGATATTTTTAGTTAACTATTTGTCCAACCTAGAAGCCAGTATTTCCACCTACCATTTACATGGGAAAGATACAATGTGGTGGGACCAACTGAAGTAATTATGATGAACCCAAGACCTTGACTGAGGCCATTAGGAAGGCTAAATACCTATATGAGCAAGGCCAGGGAAGAGAATCCCTATAGAAATCTTAGAAGGAGAAGAAGAATGTGAAGTCTGATCAGAGGAGGAAAGGATTCAAACCTCCCTTCAATAGGAATGGGCCTAATAGAAATCATCAAGATCAATATGCCAAGGGAGATTTCAAGAAAGAATATTCCTTGGGAAAAAGGGGAAGACCACCAATCCAATGTTGGGGATGCAAGGAACATCATCTGTACAAGGATTTCCCACACATAAAGGACAGAGTGAAGACTATGCACAACATCCAAGAGGCTACAACAGTCAAAGATATGGGAAGAATCTATGCAACTTTAGATGATCGACAAGCAGAGTACCAATTCAATATGATCGAGGTGGAAGGTAAGATCATAAATCAACCCGTTGCTATTTTGATTGATTCGATAGAAATTCATTGCTACATTGATCGTAAGATAGTGGATAGATTACATTTGGAGAAAAGTAAACTTGGAAAATCAAGTTTGGTTCAATTAGCCACTGGAACCAAAAGAAGAATCCATGATATGGTCAGAAGTTGTTCCATAAGTCTTAATGGTGTGAATACTAGTATTGATTTAAATATCATACCATTGGGGTCTTACGATATTCTGATTGGAATGGATTGGTTGGACAAGCATCATGTTGTCCTAGATTGTCATAACAAGACGTTTACATGTCTTGATGGAGATGGAAAATAGAGCACTGTGAAAGGAGTTCCAAGACCCATCTCTATCAGGGAGATTTTAGCCTTGCAACTAAAAATATGCTTTAGGAAAGGATGGCAATTGTATGCAGCTCATGTGAAAGATCCAGATAATACAAAGGGGAGAAGCCTTGAAGATTTCTCGATACTACAATAATTTGAAGATGTATTCCAAGAAATACCTGGATTTCCACCAAGAAGGGAGATAGATTTCTCAATTGATTTAGTGCCAAGAGCTGCCCCGATGTCAAAAACACCCTACAAAATGAGCACACCAGAGTTAAAAGAATTACAAATACAATTGGAGGAATTTTTGAAGAAAGGGTACATACGTCCAAGTGTTTCACCTTGGGGAGCACCAATACTTTTTGTCAAAAAGAAGGATGGAACCTTGAGTCTATGTATTGACTTTCGACAACTGAACAAGTAAACTATAAAGAACAAGTATCCTTTACCCTGAATTGATGACCTCTTTGACCAGCTAAGAGGAGCAAACATATTCTAAAAGATTGACCCGAGGGTAGGATACCATCAGGTAAGAATCAAGGAAGAAGACATTCATAAGACAATCTTTAGGACCAAGTATGCACAATATGAATTTGTAGTGGTGTCATTTGGACTAACCAATGCACCAGTTGTCTTCATGTGCTTAATGAATGGAATATTCAGAAATTATTTGGATAATTTTGTCATAGTATTCATGGATGACATACTTATCTATTCTAAGTCTGAAGAGGAGCATGGACATCACTTAAGATTGGTGATGCAAGTACCGAGATAATATCAATTGTATGCCAAGTTGAGTAAGTGTTATTTTTATCAAAAGAAGATCCATTACTCAGGACACATTATTTCAGAGAAGGGAATAGCAGTAGATCCAGAGAATAACGAAGCGATTAGAGGATGGCCAACACCTAGAAATGTGTCAGACGTCAGATCTTTTATGGGATTAGCTGGCTACTATAGAAGATTCATAATAGGGTTCTCTAATATTACTCATCCCATAACTTCTTTGCAAAAGAAGGGAACTAAATTTGAATGGGCACTCAAGTGTGAAAATAATTTCAATTTGTTGAAGGAATTACTTACTAGTGCACTTGTGTTAAAGATTGTTGACCCAAATGAAATTTTTGTGGTATGTATAGATGCATGTAAGGAATTACTTGGGGGAATCCTCACGCAAAATGGACATGTCATTGGATATGAGTCCAAAAATCTTAAGGAACATGAGAGGAACTATGCCATGCATGACTTGGAACTTGTTTCCATTGTTCACGCCTTGAGGATGTGGAGGCATTATCTCATGGGGAAGAAATTCAAATTAAGGACAAAACACATTGGCCTGAAGTATATTTTTGAAGAACTGACCTTGAATGCCAGGAAAACAAGATGGATGGAATTTTTAAGTGAATATGAATTCGATATCAATCATATCAAGGGAAAGGAAAATAAATTTGTCGATGCACTTAGTAGAAGAGTGCATATCATGCATGCTATTGCTGTCAGTATGCATCAGTCAGACTTGAAGAGCATAATTTTATATGGTCTTGTTATAGACCATCATTACCTATAGGCAAAGGAAAAATCACAACAAGAAGATGTACAACATAAAATAAAGGAGTATGAGATAAAGGAAGATAGATTACTCATGCATAAAAATAAAATCTATGTTCCTAGTTTTGGAGAACTGGGGAATTTGGTACTAAAGGAAATGCATGATGTTCCTTATGTCGGACATCCCAGTTACCAGAAAACAATTATAGCATCAAGAATTCAGTTCTTTTGTCTGGGAATGAAGAAGGATGTTGTTGATTACATTGTTCAATGTATGGAATATCAAAAGGTGAAGGCTGAGCATAGGCACCCAATGGGTTTGCTGCAAGCATTGCCAATTCCAGAGAAGAAATGGGAAGTGAACCATGGATTTCATCACAGGATTACCCAGAATGAATAAGAAACATGATTCAATCATGGTGGTGGTTGACAAACTAACAAAGTATGCTCATTTTGTGCCTGTGAAGAAAACACATACAATGACTTATATTGCAAAAATTTTCATGAAGGAAATTGATAGGTTGCATGGGATACCTAGGAAAATTGTCTCAGACAAAGATACAAAGTTTACCTCCAACTTATGGAGTGGATTGTTTAAAGGATTTGGCACAAATCTAAACTTTATCACAACATATCATCCCCGGACAGATGGGCAAACAAATAGAGTCAATTGAATAATTGAAGACATGATGATAATTTATGTGATTGATAAGCCATATAAGTGGGAAGAATACTTACACTTGGTTGAGTTTGCATATAAGAATGGGTATCAATATTCATTGAGAATGAGGCCATTTGAAGACGTGTACGGTAGGAAATGTGATACTCCAGTAAGCTAGGAAAACCCAACAGGTAGAGTGGTACTTGGGCTGAAGTTGCCCAAGGACATGGAAGACCAAGTGGTCAAGTTCAAGAAGAATTTAAAGGCAACTCAGGATAGACATAAAGTTTATGTAGACAAAAACAGGACAACTAGAGAATTTAAAGTAGGGGAGCATTTACTTTTGAAAGTGAATCCCAAGAAAATATCTTTGAAATTGGGTAGTTGTACAAAGCTAGCAGCCAGATTGTATGGTCCATTTGAAATATTGGACAAGATAGGGCCAATTGCATACTGCTTTCTTTACCTACTTCCATGAATGTGCATAATGTATTCATGTATTTCTACTAAAGAAATATGTACATGATCCTAACCATGTTATTGAATGGCATATGATTCAGGTAGAGACAAAGGGAGACTTCCAGGTTCAACTAGTGCGGGTATTGGACATAAAGGTAAAAATGCTCTTGAACCAAGTTATAGAGCTGGTAAAAGTTCAATGGACCTAGTACTGTCCTGAAGATGCTACCTGGGAGCCTAAAGATTCCATGCAGACAGAGTACCTGCAAATTTTTAAATAAATTTCAGATTTTGATCTGTATTTTGTATATGCACTGAGGACAGTGCCAAAATAAGCAGGAGGGGATATAACACCCTAGGTTTTGAACCCCCATTTCAAATAATGTAATCTTACAATGCTAAGAGGCCAAAGTGCCCAAACAATTATTAAAATGCCAGCGTACCCAAGAAATGTAATGTTTTTCTATCATTATTAATAATAAATACATCACTGGTTGCTAGACAGACAAGGACTAGAGTTATAGGGGGCTATGATTTCACAAGAGAGGGGGCTTGAGGGTCTAAGTGTTTATTCCTATGTTAATTACCCTTTTTCATAAGGGAGGGGATCAATTACGGGAGATTCTTGGGGAAGGCCAAGAGGTTCTTGATTTCCCCACATAGTTACTTAAACTTGCCTCTGGTCTAATGAGGGGGTTCAACTGATGACTTCTTCATTTATTTCCTATACGATTCACTCATTTACCTCACACACTCCCACGCATGCATTTACCCATTCATTGATCCATCCCCATCCACGTCTTGGATTAGGAAAGGGAACCGAGATGCTAAATAATTAGCCACGGTATAGTTGGTTGTAGTGGTCGCTGGTGTGATCCATCCGTGACTTGAGGCCTGCATGTCTGAGATGCATTGGCCTGTGTTCAACGTTTCTCACAGCTACAAGTCCTGAGAGTTCTAGCATTGATATTCTGGACCAGTTGCACTAGAGCCCGAATAAGGAGAAGGACTGCCTAAGGGACTCTGTCGCTGAGAATGGTGGAGGTTCATTCTCTCCGGTGGTGCAAGTTGGGTAGAAGAGAGTTGGGTACTTGGATTGTTGTGAGAGCTAGGAACCCTGTGAGAGCTTGAGAGCTGACTGTTTTGGGAAATATGTGAGAATTGATTGGTTTGGGAACCCAAGTACACTCTGGAACCATCCTTGTGGATTAATAGCCCTAGCTTGGGGGTGACATTGCTATTGAGATTTGGAGCAGTGGTGTCTACGGTTGGGTGGAACGTCTCTGGTATGCAGATAGTTGGTTTCATATTTCATAAAGATAATTTCTCTCTATTATGGTATCATTTGCATGTATATGAATGTATTATGTCATATATTTAATTATCGTTTAATTGAATCTTTAGACTATGCATGCTTGTTGTTTATTGTTGTACATGCCGTTAAAGTATTTTCTTTTATGCATCCTTAATAATGAAAAAGGTATCAGTAAGAGAAAGAAGTCCAAGGGAGGGCTTGAAGGTAGCGTACCTCAGCTTGTGAGTGGTTGGGTATTTTATAGTGGTCATGTGGACGTTGGCCATACACACCTTATGGAACTTACAGATCTCAATTATGTCACTCGATTGTGATTTTTTGCCCCTAGAAAAAATTATCATTGTGTCCCTAAATGGCTTCAGTAAGTGAGTTAGAACTCGCCATAGCACCCAAACAGTGCCTCATATCGACAAAACGCTAGTTATGTTGGAATCCTGACACTAGATTCCAGCTAGGGGGACCCCTCTCCTGTGATTTCGTCGTCGAAAAAAGTGTTTGTTAGAGGATATTCAAAACTAATGTTTATCTCAGTGAGGCACAATGCAAATCTGGCACAGGTGGTGAACTTTCAAAGCCCATGTGTTAGGAGACTTTGGGCACCATGGTCATGTGGGCATTGGTCATACACATCTTCTGGAGCTTACGAAACTCTATTACCTCCCTTGATTGTGATTTTTTTCCCCTAGACCAAATCTTCATTGTTTCCATGAATGGATTTAGGAGGTGAGTTGCATCTTGCCATAGCACCCAATAGGTGCCTCATATTGATGAAACACTAGTTATGTTGGATTTTGAGCATTGAATTCCAGTTAGTGGGACCCCTCTCCTATGATTCCTTTTCCCATAAAGGTATTTGTTAGAGGATCTCTGGAACTAGGGTTTAGCTCAGTGAGGCACAATGAAAATCTGACATATGGGGTCAACTATCAAAGTCCCTATGTCAGGCTATTGTGGGCATTGTGGTCATGTGAGCGTTGGTCATACACACCTTCCGGAGCTTACGAAATTTAGTTATGTCACCCTATTTTGATTTTGTGCCCTCGGACCAAATTTTCATTGTGTCCCTGAATGGATTCAGTAGGCGAGTTGGAACTTTCCATAGCACCCAAACCATGCCTCAGATCGAAAAGAAGACAATATTGTTTGACTCTTGACACGAAATTCCAGCTAGGTGGATGCCTCTCCTGTGATTCCGTTGTTTAGAAGAGTGTTTGTTAGAGGATCTTCGGAACTAGGTTTTAGCTCGATGAGGCACAATGAAAATCAAAGACATGGATTCATGTGGTCAGTGGTTATACACACCTTTTGGATCTTACAAAATTTAGTTACGTCACCTTGTTGTGATTTTGTGCCCCTGGACCAAATTGTCATTTTGTCCCTGAATGACTTAAGGAGGGTAGTTGCAACTCTTCATAGCACCCAACCGGTGCCTCAGATCAATGAAACTCCAGTTATTTTGGACTCCTAGCACCGTATTCCAAATAGGGGGACCACTCTTCTTTGATTTCGTCACCCATAAAAGTTCTTGTTAGAGGATCTCTGGAACTAGGGTTTAGCTCGATGAGGCACAATGCAAACCTAACATAGGGATCAAATTTAAAATCCCTTATGTTGGGTGATTGTGGGAACTATGGTCGTGTGGGAAATGGTCTTACACACCTTTCAGATCTTACAAAACTCAGTTATGTCGCTTGGTTGTGATTTTGTGCCCCTGCGACAAATTGTCATTGTATAGCTACAACTCACCATAACACCAAAATCGTGCCTCAAATCGACAAAACGCTAGTTTTTTTGAACTTTTGGCACCTATTCCAGCTAAGGGGACCCCTCTCCTATTATTCCTTCACCTGTAAAAGTTTTTGTTAGAGGATATTTTAAACTAGGGTTTAGCTTGGTGAGGCACAATGCAAATCTGACACAGGGGGTCAACTTTCAAAGCCCCTGTGTCAGGCGATTGTGGGCACTGTGGTCGTGTGGGCATTGGTCAAACACACTTTCTAGAGCTTATGAAACTCAATTACGTCGCTCGATTGTGATTTTGTGCCTCCAGACCAAATTGTCATTTGTCCCCGAATGGATTCAATAGGCGAGTTGCAACTCACCATAGCACCCAAACCTTGTCTCAGATCGATGAAACACCAATTTTGTTGGACTTTTGGCACCAGATTCCAACTAGGGGGACCCCTGTCTTATGATTATGTCCCATGTTAGCACTTTGCAAATATGTTTGGCTGATAAAAAAAATGACAAAGGTAACCTACAAACCAACTTTAGAGCTGGGTACTATCCTACTCAACTCAGAAAGGGATCTCTCGTGTCACTTAATGTTTCTTTGGTGATCAATGGCTATATTTAGTTTGTTTTGGGGATTTTTTGTATAGATTTGATGGAAAGGAAGGGGAAGGACACTTAGGGCTATGGAGTTGAATTCTGAAAGTGAATAAAAACAAATATTGGCCGATAGAACTCTCTAAAGGATAAAGGCTAAATGAGGTGATGAATCTGAGTTATAAATTTTAGTTTGCATAGTGTAAGAAGAAAAAGGAAACAATTAACTGCATCAGAGCATTACTGAAATGAATTTTGAATTAGTTATGAAGAATTTCACACAGTTTTAATTTCTTAAGCCCAGAGCATCACATGATTAATTCTGATCTTTTGAACTATCTAATTTAAATAGAAGAAAGTGAAAATGGAATTAAAGAACACAGGAAATACATACAAAGTGAGAAGACAAAACTCATATCACCACCATTAGAATATTTTCATAAAGACTTCAAAATATTCTACATATGTATTCTATTCAGCTCCAGAGAATTACAATTTGGTTCAGAACAACTAGGAAGGTGCTCTTGCACTTCTGCCAACATCAATACCTTTGGAACTTCTAATATTTATACAATTTGAGTTCCCTTTAATTAGAAACCGATTACAATATCTGAACTAAAATGTTTTAGCTTCTAAAACTAACTATAATGATTACAACATAATAGTTTCAGCGTGGAGACCGATTATAATGATTGATAAAAAGATGTTTCATGAACCAATGGGTGATTCCTCTGACTCTTCAGTTTCTTCTATTTCCATTTGTCCTGCTCTGGTCCTATGTTTGATCTGCCATTTGGTGACACTTGGGCGCTATCTGTTGTTTCCTAGGAAACTGCACTTATTTTTTCCTAGTTGCACTATCTCCTTCCACTGCAAATCAGAACGAATGTCATAGTCCATCATTTCTTTTATTAAAATCTCCAAGTCAATGCAAGAGGCATACGCCATGAATGGCAGTCCAATATTTACTTCCTTGAATTGATTCAAGATCCCAAAATTTGTGACCAAATATTCCACTAGAGTTGGTCCTTTTAAGCTCTCCTCAAGGATTTCAATCTTAGAATGAACCATTCTTCATTAGGCAAGGTGAGAGTTGTATTCCTCCTGATCATACAATTCTCCTTTGCCATACAAAATTTGTGGGAGGCCTTTGATGAACAACTCTTCAAACAAATCTTTGAATTCCTGTATACTTTGCTCCATCTGTATGGCCTTCATCTGCACTTATTTTAGCAGGTTATGCTTGGCAATGACCCTCCTAGCCCAAATGATCAATGGAGTCCTATCTTTGATCCCAATGGTCTGAAATTTTGCAGTAGGGATGGAATTCAATAGGTTTATAACATTTTGGGCCCACTCTGAGGGTTTCTTTGCTAGGGTCTCATCTACAACAATGCACATGTTTTTGGCTGTGATTGTTGGGTATGTGTTATATTCTTTGCACGAGTAGTAGTGTTTGAGCGCCTGCGCCAGGCGCGCAGGGGGGTAAGAGGGGGGTGTAGGGGGGCGGAGCCCCCTGCGCGGGGGTTCGGGGGCAGCACCCCCGAATTTTTTTTTTTGGGCCGACATATTTTCGTCGGTTTCGAGCCGACATATTATCACCGGGCTGACATATTTCCGGGACGACATATTTCCGGGACCACATGATATTAGGTGGTTTTCGACACATGGTTTTTGCTGATGGTTTTCTATTTCCGGTTAAGGAATTAGGGTTTTGGACTAATCCAGGTCATTGGGTTAGGGTTTTGGAT
>ML777861.1:643741-702541 GCA_009831015.1 Picea engelmannii
GTGACAGTCAGAGTGCAATTTTCTTCGCGAAGAACCCTGCTTATCATTCAAAGACAAAGCACATTGATGTTCAATATCACTTTGTGAGAGACATGATTGAAGAAAAGAAAGTATCACTGATGAAGGTGGACACTTTGAAGAATGTTGTAGATTCATTAATAAAATCTGTGAGAACTGAGAAGTTATCTTGGTGTAGAGGATACATGGGCATTGCTGCCCTGGATTGTTGACTATGTAACCCTGTAACCCCCTGTGTGCAAAGAAAACAACAAGTGGGAGAATGTTGGGTATGTGTTATATTCTTTTCACGAGTAGTAGTGTCTGAGTGCTTGCACCGGGTGCGCAGGGGTTCGGGGGTAGCGCCCCTGAAATTATTTTTTTGGGCCGACATATTTTCGGGACGACATATTTCCGGGACCACATGATATTAGGTGGTTTTCGGCACATGGTTTTTGCCGATGGTTTTCTATTTCCGGTTAAGGAATTAGGGTTTTGGACTAATCCAGGTCATTGGGTTAGGGTTTTGGATGCCGCTGGCTCCTATATGTATATTGTATTGTAAACAATGTGTATCAATGTAATATATGTTGGTTTTCCCGGTTTGGGTTTCCAGGTGAAAAATCTCTGTGTAATGTTTGTATTTGCCATTGTATCTTTTCTGTTCTTTTCTGAATATCGGTTTGCAGTAGATATTGTACAAGGTTATAATTTACAGTGATGGCCATGATATATTTGTCATTGATGAAGTTCAATTACACTCTGAACTTGGAAGATTCAACAACAATAGAATCCCAGATGATGTGTTTGGATCCCTACAACAGTCCTTTGCCTCTCAACCTTGTCTTCAACTTGTCTACTCTTCCCTGAAAATCTTGATTCTCCTTATAGAACTGAGCCATCCTCTCATCTTTTCTTCTCATTTCTTTCTTCAACTTATCTATATCTCCCTTTAGACCTTTGATTTCTCCCACCTTCAAGCTAACTTGGGACAAATCCTGGAAAATTCCTTCAGTGCTTGGCCTAGGTTATGTAGTAGAAGGTGCGTCTACCACCATGTTTGGTAATTTTGCATGTATTTGTGACCAATTCACCTTTCTTTACTCCATTTGTAGTACCTCGGCCTCATAATTCAATGCCTCTTGTTGAAATGCCTCCTTCTCCTGTTCTAGAGAAACCAGTTCTATTGTGTTTGGATGTTTTGTGGCAGACATTTTTAGTTTCTTCTTCAAGCTTTGGATCTTGTATTTTTATTCTAAGGAGTACTTCACTCCATGAGGGCCTTTAGATTCTATCCTCTTGACTTGAGTTTTCCAAGCTCTGTTGGATGCTTTTTCTTGCCTCAACTGTGCTTCCAACTTAATTTCATAAGTTGGCAATCTTGAATTATTAAGGCTTAGAACCAATTAATATTAATACAACATATCACTGGTATTCTAGTGGAATTTCACTTTGTGAGGAGCACTAATGTTCTCATATTTTAGCATGATCTCAGACAATTTATCCTCATCTGCAACTACTATATTGAATGTCTTATTCTCTACATCTCTCACTATGAACATAGAAGAATTATGCTTAGATATATTTTATACCTCAGGGATTAAATCCCTCATTTCATTCATAACCAAGTTTCATTTCTCAACATACTTATTTTCCAAATCTTCTTTATATTGATAGGCTACTCCATCTTCCTTATCAAAGATGTGATTTTTGTTGCTGAAATTTCTTGAGCTGCCCTCACTTTGGAGTTTTCTCCCTTTCCCAACTTCTACATTCTTGATGCCGCTCTCCACCATATCCATATTTACCTTCTCATTAGGATATTCCTCTTCTAGATCCACTATTTGTGGATATTGTATGATCTTCATCTTTTTAGGGGCAGTCTGTTGATTCCCGGTGTCCAGGGCCTCTGCACTGCTCCTTTTGTTGTAAACACTTATCTTGGGAACTTTAACTATTAGCTTCTAATGAGTCTGTTGTATTTGAGTTTGTTGTAAGGTTGTCTCCACTCATTGTGTTTGCATTGGTTGGAAGATTGCTTCTATATCAACACAGATATCTAGATTTGCCAATTTTTCAAAACCCTCAACATGTTCATGTTCATAGGGGGCATGTTTGTTCATCAGTATTCTCTTGGATATGATATGATGTGGATCATATTTTATTCTCTGCAGCTATGAAAATACAAACTCCTTGAGATTATCTTGAATCTGAGATAAGCATGATATAGTTTTTACAATGAAGGGTCCAATGATGAAAGGGAATTTGAGATTGGATGCCTTGTGTAGTTTCAGGAAATGTGTTGTCTCTGATATGATTCTTCGCCTGATGAACTCCAAGGAAAAGAATCTGGCTATCAGAAAAATAGGAAGAAAATAGGGGGATTCATGACAACCATGCACCCATATCGTTGTTGAATGCATGAACAACACCCAGTCCCCCATTATGTTCTCTGGATTAGGATGTAAATAATTTTTCATGTCATCTAGGACTCTTGGTAGGATGGTGTTGAAAATTAGGTTGTAAACTTTGGAAATGACCTTGTTGACAAAAATGAGCATTGTGATTCTTTTGCATTCAGTTGATATGAATGCTTCTTCATGGAACTCTCTTTTGTTCATCTCTAGGAAAATATTCAACAAGTATGTGTAATACCTGAAATGTCTTAGTGACTGAAAATTTACTAGTTTCTTGTGGATACTAGCAGCTATGACTCTATCAAAGTTGATGCAAACTCATTGACTGGACTTTGAATGGAAAAAATCTAATAGAAAACCTAACATGACCTCTACCACATACTTTTCATTATCTAGACCTAAAATCTAACTCAATGTGGAACAGACCCATTGGACTTCAATAACCATGATATTTGCACTCATTGGCAGGGACAGACTTTCAGAAATATGCTCGTGTTTGACAATTTTTGCAAAAACAGGTTTTTGACTTTTGAGGGACATTCTATGTAAACCATAATTATCTTTTCTTATTCAAATGGTTCAGACACTGTGGAGGTGGACTCTGGTATGTCGAGGGCATTTCAAACCGACATACTCTCTACCCTACACAGGACCTTAGACCCCAGTTTGTTTAAGACAACTTTTTCTTTCTGTGAATATTGCTCTGTGCACCAACCTATGAATTTGGGAAAGCGGAAATCAACCTCAACAATATAAGGGACTATGGCAGTCTAGACTGCTTCAAGGAAGGGTATCTGTTTCCCCACATTGTCTGAAAGGTTAGCTTTGGACACCAAGATGGGAAAAATGGTTATTTCAATGTCAAACACATCAAAATCTCTGTCAATTAGGGATTCTTTATTTGATGTGGGATATTTCTATGCTACTGACATAATTACTGGGTCCATGGTGGCAATGAAAAATACATGTGAATGAGTAGAAAATGCATGGTTTTGGCGTACTGTTGAGCTTCAGTTTGAAAGGAGCAGTCGCTCCAATATTCCAACGTTCCAATAATTTGAAAAATAATAAAATAACAACAAGTTCCCCCCTTATATAATTTCCGATTTTGGAGGAGAGGGAAAGTGGTTTGGGACAACTCACTTATCTCCCCAAAATTCATCCGGTGGCACCACATGTTCTCGAGCTAAAACCACGGTTTACTTTTCAGCCCGCATTCGAGAATTATCCTTCACGCACGTTCTCCCCCAAAAAAGATCCGTGACCGTTGATCGGTAGTGCCCGCGATCTATGACCCATCGGGTCCCATCAACTCCTCATTTCTGCTAGATTTAATGTCCTCCCACTAGATTTGTCCCTGTCCTCCATTTTATCACATTACCACATCGATTTAACACCTCACTAAGTTTTGAAAAAATAGATTTCCCACATAATTTTTTTATGGTGGTAACATGGGCTCCAGCTAGGGATGTTATCCTCCCTTCGAGTGTAACATCCTGATTCTAACCCTTATAAACTATAACGTATTATGTAAATATGACTTAGGCTAGTGAGCCAGTAAAGTTGAAAAGGGGCCAGAGTGCCTAGGAAATGTAACACTTCCTATACATTAATAAAATACACCACTGGCTACAAGAGCGACAAGGAAAAAAGAGATAGGGGGCTATGATTCTATGAGAGAGGGGGCTTGAGGGGATAAGTCTTATTATTATGATTTTATTTACCCATAATTGATTTTATGAAGAAGAGGGGGTTACATGAGCTTCTTGGGAGGGACACCATGCGACTCTTGTTGTAATGTAATTATTTAAACATCCCTTGGGGGTTGTTTTGGGGTTGTTCTTCCCTTGGTTCATCCTCTTCTCACTGATTCACTTGTTCTTCTTCCTCTTCACTCACTAATGCTAGTTTTTGTGCTCTTGGGATGACCATGGAAACGAATGGCAGGAAGAGGAGAACAATAGTTGAATGGTTGTAATGATTTACTGATCATTCCCATAGGGAATGTATGCCTGTGTGCATGAACTTAATGGAAGTTTTCATGGAACTGTCCACAACTGAGAGTCCTTGGAATTTCCAATAGGGATATTTCCTGACCAGTAGCGCTGCAGCCCTGGAGAGAAATGGAACAGCCTCAGGGACTACATGGTAGAGAAAGGTGTTCATTTCTTGGGTTTGTGCAGGTTGAGGGGGGAAAGAGAGTTGGAAATTAGGATTGATGTGAGGTTGGGAAACCTAAGAGATACTTAGCCAACTACTGTGTATAAATACTTGGCCTAGGACCCATCGTTGTGCATTCATAGCCCTGGATCGGAGGTGAACTATTGTTGAGAGTAAATGAACAACAATGTCTATGGTTGGGAGGAACGTCCTTGGTCTGTAACCAGTTGGTGAATGTTTACTTGCAAAGATAAGTGCTCTATATTTTTTTGTTTAATGTATTTCGTTGTGTATTTAATTATATCTAAGATATGTATTCTAATGTGCCTATCTACTAGTTATTTTTTGTGAATGGCACCTTGTTTATCTCTTTTATGTTGTGACATGGATCTTGTCTTATGCATGTGGTGTGCATGCTTCTAACATTGTTGAGAAGTCCTTTTTTTTGAATTAGAGATTAGAGAACTGGGTCTTGGGATTGTAGCATGCCTATCTTGCGGGTGGTTGGGTGTGTTGCAGCCTATTTAAGTGGCGTAGCCTGGCCTCTGGTTGGTCGGGTATGTTACAGATTGGTATCATAGCTTTTGGTTGAAACACTGGGCCGATATGGGCCGGGTCTGTTGGTCAGAGTCTTGTGGTTGAGATCAAATTATGACCGTGAAGTTTAAAATCTCTGGAGGAATGGTGTTGCAGAATATATGCAGGAGTTAGATCGTTAGAGATCAGTTGTAAGGGGTTCAAAGGATCATGAGTTTCCCCCTTAGAATTCAGGAGAGATTGCCACTATAAGATCAGGAGAGATCCATGATCATTGGATCAGAGGATAGGTGAACATTGTTCATTCGATGTAAAGGAAGCAATGGTTAATATCACAACCATCAGATCCCATGGGAGAGAGAGATCAATGGACAGGAGGCATTACAGGGAACCAAGTTGCACGGGAGATAATTTTCCAAGGAGGTCCTGCAATCCAAACCACGTTTTCACCAAGGGGTTACGTGTCAGCATCAGGAGAATTGCAAGATGAAAATCTGGTTACTCCAAACCGCAGATGCGTGCCCCCACAAATTGAAAGGCATGCAGTGATGCAACATGTTAGTACTTGAGAGACGAACCTCCGAAGAGCATAAGTAGTTGAGGATTGTCGATCTGTAGGAGGACACATGTTAACCGATCATGTGCTCCATGTGAAAGCGCTCTGGGAAAAGGTGAGCAAGGAGAAGTTGAGAATTGAGATTTCTGGACCCTAGAGATCTGAAGTGAATTGTAGCTGTCCGATCCAGCAGGAAATGCAGTACAAATCCATGCACTTCGAGAAAAATCAAAGGTTGATAGTTGAGTTCTCCAAAGTACAAAGACCCAAAGAAATTCTAGTCATCAATTCGTGGGAAACACATGTCAATAGATCGTGAGCTTCGGATAAAAACATTTCGGAAAAAAGTTGAAGTTTGAGTTTTCCAAAGTCCAAAGGCCCAAAGGAATTGCAGTTGTTGATCCTTGTAGCAGTAACTTCCGAAGTCCTGAAGTCTGGGGTTAATATGGGTCGTCTGATAAGGGAGACACATGGTAGCAATTTGGCCTGTTCAGGAAATCAGAGTTATGGAGAATTGGAACTGTGCTAGTGTCGAAAATCCCGAAGTACTGAAGCCCGAAGAGCCGAAGTGGTGGGGCACGATGATGTCACCAGGAGGTGATGTGGACCCCAAAATTTCCGAAGTGACATGGCTTGCAGACATCACCGAGGATAACTTGGACACATGAGATGTGCGCCACATGTTAGTAAGCTTTGAGCATGCATATGATTGAAATGTCAGATAGGACTTGATACGTGTCACCCTCCTGATTGGACCATGTGTCTGCTTACAGTATTTCTCTACGTGGTGACAAATCGTGGACTCCAGATAAATTACTCCTTGATTTTTTGGTTGAGAGTTGTGTTGGGGATCAGAAATGTCCTATTTTTATCCACCTTTCCCTTCATCATTCTTCACATTTCATTGCCCCATTAACCTTTCACAATATCATTTCCATAAATATACTTGGGTTTCACCTTATTATTTTCCACTTTATTCATTTTAGTATTAAAAGGGAATTTGTGATTAAATGTTAGAAAATTGGCATTTTTTCATATATATCTCAAAACTGTGTGAGCTTTGTAATGTGTAGGAATATGTGAAGGATTAATTCAAAAGGAATTCTCGAATACTTCCTCCACCATTTCAATATTTGAGGAGATAATTCAAGCTCATTCCAAGGAGAAGATCATGAAGATTTGGATGGAATATCTTATCCAAGATATATGAGAGATATGTGTGAGGATTTGAAGGAATTATATTTTGTAATAATGGGAAATAGGTTGAGAGAAAAGTGGATCTTTAATAATGAGATGGTTTTCTTATCTTCAAGGCTCTCATGTATAAAAGAGAGTGCTCTCTCTTCATGAGGATTCAAGTAGAATAGTAATCAAGAATTAGAGGATTCAATTGGAGGATGGAATTAAAGTAGTAATCAAGTAATCAAGTAGAGAATTAGAGTAGTCATTAATGGTAGTCATTTGGATTTGAAAGAAAGAGATTCTTAGCTTTGATTCATGGTTTTGGTTTTCATGCTTTCATTATTATGTTATGAAGATTGATTTGGTTACTGTTATGTAAGATTACTTCATTGGCATGAGCTCACATATGTTGTTGTGTCATTCAACTCTTCATGTGTTGTATTTGCTTTTCCTTCAAGTAGTTCTCCATTCCTATATTAATTTCATTAACGCAATTTATCATTCCTAGATTAATTTCATTTGTGCAATTTCCCATTCCTAGATTAATTTCAATTCCAAGTCGCATGTTTCCATTTCCTGCATTAGATTAATGATTCAATTTCATTCATGTGTTAGATTAATGATTCAATTTTAGTCGTGTGTTAGATTAATGATTCAATTTCAGTTGTAGCTTAAACATTAGATTAGATTAATCTCACTTCAATCTTGCATATACTTTGCATGTGCTTCATAATTTTACGATCCTCGGGTTGACAAATTAAATAGTTGGGAAAGTATTACAATGCAATTAATTCAACATTATTTCATCCCAATGTAACGACTATTATCCCCTTGTTACAATTGTTTTTCCCTTTACATGAAGTGTCATTCATTTGAATAGAACAACTATCGCTCCCTTTATGATTGTTGTTCCTTTACAGGTGTTGTATATCTGGAGGCTAGGTATTGAAATGGAAGGTAAGAACCTACGTAGGCGACAAGAAAAATGCTTGTGCCAGTGCCTACCTTTGGATGATGCATAGAGGTTATATTTTAGGACATCTTTAGAGCCCAACATTTTGGTGCTGTTTCCGGGGAAGCACGATGGATTGAGGTATTAGTTTCTTTTCCATTTCAATTCATGAAAGTGTGATCTAGATATGTTGGTAAGGGGTCATAGAATCTCATGAGAGAAGACTTCTCATGTTCTCCCTACCAACTAGGTAGAAGTAATTTCAATTTCTGCAAATTTCAATTTATGCAAGAGTGTTTAATTTCTGCAAGTGTGATCTAGACGTGTTGGTAAGGGGACATAGAAGCTTGTGAGAGGAGACTCCTCATGTTCTCCCTACGAACTAGGTAGAAGTAATTTCAATTTCTACAAATTTCAATTTATGCAAGAGTGTTTAATTTTTACAAGTGTGATCTAGACGTGTTGGTAAGGGAACATAGAATCTCGTGAGAGGAGACTCTTCATGTTCTCCCTACCAACTAGGTAAAAGTAGTTTCAATTTCCGCAAGATTAGTTTAAATTTTTGCAAGTGTTATCTACATGTGTTGGTTCTAAGGGTCATAGAGTTGCTTCAGTGTAGATTCCTCATTGTCCCTACCAACTATCAGGAACATTTTAATTTCCGCAACTGTGAAGAGTAATTTTTTTTTATGTTTTAGCAAGAGTGTTCTTTTAAGTTTTTCATTTTGATTTGGGTGTTGTAAGAATCTTTTTTTTTTAAATGATTTAACAACGAATTTAATCTTGGAACAACTTACTCAGATCCTAGCGAAATTTGGGGTCTCCTCTTCTCTGGAGGAGGAGATCTTTACAGCAGCCGAAAGCTTATTCACTCCTCTTGAGGTGAACAGAGAATCAACATATGAAGAACCTTGTATATTTAATTAAGAACCAATAGATGCGCAAGAGGTCGAGGAGGACAACGAGGAGCTACCGCATGATCTGAGAAAGATAAATTATGCCTACGAAAGCCTGATTGAACGCTAGTTTCAAGTAAGTACTAGGTTAGTTTCACTTACTTTTCCTCTTTATTTTTTTAATTTAGAACTTCAACAACTAATTTTGCATGCCCATACATATTCTCGACTGTCAATTGCGAAATTAAAAGATAACATATTTTTATTACTGTTGCATGCATGGCTACATTGGTTGTTTTATTATACATAACTAATCTCTCATTTCTAATTAGCGTAGTGTAGGTAGGGTTTTATTTTCAATTTTTTTATTTTTTCTAGAATAAGTATGCTCTCCTCCGCGCTTCATTCTATCGTGAGGATCAGAAAGTAGGATGACTGATTGGTTGATCCCAGGAATATCAATTAATTGACAAAACACATTTTTTTGCCTAATCTACTTTTCGTCTTCCATTTGCTCATAGATTTTTAATAAGATTGTAAAATAGTTTTTATTTTATTTTATTTTTACTTTAAAAACATAATAGAAAAAATGAATAAAAAGTTGTTCATGCTTCTGCCTACAAAGAAAAAAAATAAAACAATAAGTACATTAAAAAATAAAAATAAAACAAATAATGAATAAGGTCTGCAATTCATATGAGATAAGAGCTGCACAGAAAATCCAAGCTGAAACAACAGTTGAAAACAACATCATGACCGCACTCTTCTCATTTTAACCTTTGACCTGGTTTATTTTTGGTTTGAGTGGTAGTAACGCCATGTTTTTTCTCTTGCCCTTATCCGGTAGATGCCTGGAATGAAAACAAACAAAATATGATGAATTTTAAATGCGTAGAAACCACCTCATAAGCTCGATCGAACAAATAAACAACTTGCAAGGTTCTTATATTTATTATTTTTTTTTCCCATCAATAATTTGACTATGACACGCACAGGCTTGCAAAAAGTTCTTCTTTACCATTCCTAGGTCGTATGCATGAGAACAAAGCTAAAGATCATATATTTCTCCCACCCACAACTTGGAATGTGTGGCCTCAACCTATCAAGTCCACATCTATCTTGACTGGACCTGAAACTCTTATGTATCTAATGATGACAATGGACCTTGTGCTAGGTATATATGACACCTCCTAAGAATCTCATCCTGAGTGTGCACGATGAGACTGCAAATCACGAATGTGATTGCTCAACGGGGATCTAAAAAAAATATAGCCTCTGGTCCCAGTAGGGAATCAAATATGTAGGCAGTCAATAACTTGTTTTCAACTAGCCTTCACTAGCATGGGATCCTAATTAATTTGGTTAAAACAAAATTCTATATTTCACTCTGCAGAAAATATTTTCTTGCATATTACTCACGGTTGTAATGTAAATTAAAAAAACAACGCTAAAGAATATATGCAACTTTCACTAGGTCAAATGGAATTGCATGGCACACATTGATGTTGTATGGAAGAACTGGATGGGATAAAGGTGCACTAGAATAACTGAATAGAGGAATGAGAAGGTAAGTTCATGTTGAGAGGGATCGACCAGGTAAGAAGATCTGTTTTTTTTCTCAGCTTATCCCCTGAAATCCATTCTTAGATTCATATTCAATCGAACAAAGAATTTTTTCTGCCGGAGGTTGCGAGACTAAATCCCATTTTCGTTTGATTTTGTATTAATTTGATTTGCAACATATTCTTGCCAATCCATATTTAATGAGATGTGATTCTTTGAAAAAGATAAAACTATCATTTTAAATGTCCCATATATATTTGGTTATTATATTTTATTCAAGTGGCCCGCATCTATACATATGGATTTTGAAGAAGAGATAATTATAGTTAGTTGTGTTATGTGAATGATTCTAACTTTGATTGGTGTTTATCTGGCAGTTTTGTGGTTGTCAATCAAGGATGATTTTCATATTATCTACAGACTATCAGGGATTGCGATTGGAATGGGTTACGAGTTTGTCACGTTTAGTTTGCTAGCTACGCCAAACAGAATAATATCCGGTGGCTGTTGGTATTAATACGAACATGATTTCTATCTCAAAGATGTGATTGTTTCAATAATAAGGAATTAATTTTATTTATTTTTATCACTTGAGCACACTTATTAATTGAGAATTAATTAATTTCAGGGCGACAGTTCTAACCATGTGCAATAGGTCGTTTGCTTGCGTTTTCTTATATACCAATGTTCTTTTTGTTGGGCTACCTCGAGGATGGCAGGATGGAGTGACGGTTGTTTGTGTTTGGATTCTTGGGAAAATGGTTTTGATTGCCAACATTAGAGATGCAAAGGATGTCCTTACAAGCTGCAACTACTTTTGGTGATTGAGTTGTTCCTACTAAGATGTCAAAAACTGCTAAAAACAGAGGGGATTTTGTAACTGCTGCATCTTCAAATACATCACAATTCTCGCTGAAAACTGCGGTTCTTCCAATCCTTTCACGGTTTTCAGATGGCCTTGCATTGCATACTATCAAGCCACTACAAAATTTCGAAGAGACTGTACGAATAGAACATAGTTTCCTGGTTTTGAAAGATTTTTCCACTAAGTCTTCACGAACATCTATCATCAAGAGCATGCCAGGATTCAAAAGGATGGAGGTTATGTTGAAGAAAATGGACACCTGTAGGGTCACCTTGAAGTATCTTGTGCCTTTTGGTTATCACCTTGCACTACCAGTGACATTCACAAGTTGGTAGTATGTTGTGTTTTGTATTACTACGGATCCTATTGGTGGAGCTACATTCAGAAATGAAACTCAAAACTATCCACATGGGTGGATAAGATGCCCATGGGGTGCCTACAAATCTGTTGGAGCTAGCTCAAAGAATCAAATTATTATCTATCTTATATCAGTCATCTCAGCTCAACAACAAACTCCTGGCTCATGAATGAATGGTTATTACATAAGGTCATGGGATAGGCACTAAGCTAAGCAGAACGTGTCATGATTGTGGTTATGTAAAGGGATCTAATCATCATATTCCTTCTTAGAATTCCCTCCTTATTTAGGAATTCCCTATAAGGACATATAACCAAAAGAATATAGATTGACACTCTCCAAAGACAAGTCGCTTTACAACCCTTTCTTATCTTACCGAACCTTTCTTATCTTGCTTTCTAGTTATTCTCTTCTTCCTTGAAGGGCTTCCTGGCTGCCTTTATCTTCATTTTGGGAATCTTTCCCAGGTCTTCCCTAAAATAAAGAAGGGCATGTGATGATGGTTGGATTAATATTGACATGGAAATTGTTTTTGTATTAACAACTCAAGACAGTCATTCAAGAGGAGGGGCAATCATTGCCATCGCAACTTTATCCAGCCCTTCAAAATCGTCCAGGCAGTGCCACGGATTCAAGTTATTTACAACGCCCCTCATCATTTGATCAGTTTTACCTAAGGCTTATAACACTTATAACACAGAAGCTCTATTTGAATGATGATCGCTACGGAGAAAGAGCTAGTAGCAACCAATCATTTGTATCGCATTGAATCGTCTTAGTTGACAATGTATCTTGTAACCAGAGATTAATAATGTCCATGGCCAAGTTTTGATGGTCGTCAGGCTTCTGGCTGCAACATCCATGATAACAACAGAAGGTGTCGAGGAAGAAAAAGTTGCATTCTCCAAAAAAATGATTGGTTGGTGGTATGCAAGTGCCTGACTACAAGAGAGGTTTTTTTTCTCACAACAGTAAAGATGAAGCCTGTTTGCCTCGTCCTTGCAGATTTAGGACCACAAAATGCCCATTGTAGGTTAGTCAAGGCTCGAGAATGGCTCTTTGATAAGATTCGACTGGAGTATTTTCTGTTTTGTAGTTTATTTTAAGAATATTTTGTATTATTTTTTTAGTTTTTCTTAATTATTGTGTAATAAAGACAATAGGATAAAATCCTCCAGTCAGTTTGTCATTGTACTTTAGAGTATAATGAAAACCAATCCTACTTTAGAGTGATTATTATTTTTATTTTTTTTAAAGAAAAAAAAAACAAAACATATATTGTTTCTTTTTATTTATTTTGTTTTATTAAAAAAAAAAAAACCTAAAAAATAATGTAATAAAATTAGGTCAAACATAATATATATATAATAAAAAATTAACGCAACAAAAACAAATAACATTGTAAATGGACGTTTTTATAAATTCCTGAAAACAAATGGAAACATGTGTTTGCGTTTTTACGCTAAAAAAGCAATCAACAATGAAACAAGCACGCGCGCAATGATCGCAACAAGAGGTATAAAACACATTTTATTTACTTTGTCACATTTGTCCTTCTTTCTGCATGTTATATTTTTGAACAACTCACAAGTTTTGATGCAGGATTTGTACTAAGTTTTTCAGGAGCGTGACCAATTGCATCTTACTACTGAAGTGATTTTCAAAAATCACAAAAACGTTTGAACAAAAGACATGGTTTCTTGAATTCTCGAAGGAGTTGTTACTCATCATAAACATCATGACGTTTGTTGTTACACAGAAACATTTTCATAAACCCATTTGTGTCATGAATGTCTTCCTCCATTTCTCCTTCAAAGCAAATTGGTCATCCCTTTGTTGAAGCCCATATTCCATTGAATTATCCTTCATGACTTCGCACATGCCTATCTTTCTGCGTCACATACATTTCTTTATCTCTTTCAGTTCAGTTTTCCTTGTTAATAAAACTATCCAACTCCCTTTCCAAGACTACATTGCCTTGCCATACACACTGTTACTACTGAGATCTTTTCACTTATAGTGCTACCACTCTTTTTATCAGAACTCGCATTGACTGATGTGGGATTCCTTAAGGCCCACCTTTCAACAAGTATTTCCCCATCGACCTCAACACCTTATTTGGGATATATACTAGAGTCCATTTTGAGTACCTGGAGGCTTGCATGCCTTAATGGCAAGTTCTCTCACTGAAAATCATGGGAATACATCAATGCCCCTTGATCTTTAGATCTTGCAAGTGGCTTGACATCAGCTCATTCATTCTCACTTTGCAAGATGTACTCGGGTACCTTGGCACTCATTGACATCAATGGTGAGTTGCCTCACATTGGTTAACATCATTCATCAATGGCCAATAATCCAATGACTTCTTTTCATGTTCGACATCGACACATTCATTCACATGACTAGAGTTGTACCATCAGGTTTAGCAGTGGGTGAAGACTATACACTTTTCATGATTCTATCAACAGTTACAGCAGCATGACTTCAACCATATGAGAATACCACAGTTCCACTTTCATAGTTTCTCTTTTCCATGATTCATTCAGCAGCAGTTCAAATTCCTCCACTTCACATTCTCTGATCCAGGAGACAATAGTCGCCGCTACAACAACAATAACTTTCCATATGGTCCTGCAGCAGTGACATCTTCCATGCTCTAGTAGTCGCATTATCCATATTCCTATTTCATAGTTCATCAACATTTTGGGTAAGTGGAGGTATGTTCTTTTCTAAACTTTAATCATGTAATTCCTCAACTGCTAGCGATGAATAATTTGGAAAATTCCCTCACCAAGTTCCCTTTCCTTTTCACTTCTACGACTTATTCCACGTTGCATGAGGACATGCAACTAGTTCATTTGGGGGGTGGGGGAATTTATACACTATTATCACTCCACTTTTCCACTACCATCATTCCATTTTTCATCTCATTTACTATTTATGAACATTTCTTTTCCAACATTTATTTTCTAACGACACTTTCTTGCACTTTGCTTTGTAATCACTAGTATACATATTGGCATGATTCACAAATATACAAAAAAAGGGCTTTCTTATACTCAGTGATGTTTCCTTATGCACATTGATAACATACATTTTCCAGTAAAAATATGGGAAAATTATTATCATAACAACAAGAGAACAAATAACGAAATGAATGTTGTTAACACAAGAACCAACATTATTTATATTCATGGTTGTCACAGAAGAACCAACCATAAGAAAAATATCAGTTGTTACTCATGTAAATCCCATCTTGGAAACATTTATTATCATCACTCAAAGCCAACATTCAGATGCCAAAATTTCTTGAGAAGATCCATGCATGATTGCATGAGGACATGCAACAAGTTAAGTTGGGGGGTCTATTGGGGTTCAGAAATGTCCTATTTTCATCCACCTTTCCCTTCATCATTCTTCATATTTCATTGCCCCATTAACCTTTCACGATATCATTTCCATAAATATACTTGGGTTTCACCTTATTATTTTCCACTTTATTCATTTTAATATTAAAAGGGAATTTCTGATTAAATGTTAGAAAAATGACATGTTTTCATATATATCTCAAAAATGTGCGATCTTTGTAATGTGTAGGAATATGTGAAGGATTAATTCAAAAGGACTTCTCGAATACTTCCTCCACCATTTCAAGATTTGAGGAGATAATTCAAGCCCATTCTAAGGAGAAGATCATGAATATTTGGTTGGAATATCTTATCCAAGATATATGAAAGATATGTGTGAGGATTTGAAGGGATTATATTTTGTAATAATGGGAAATAGGTTGAGAGAAAAGTGGATCTGTAATAATGAGATGGTTATCTTATCTTCAAGGCTCTCATGTATAAAAGAGAGTGTTGTCTCTTCATGAGGATTCAAGTAGAATAGTAATCAAGAATTAGAGGATTCAATTAAAGGATGGAATTAGAGTAGTAATCAAGTAATCAGGTAGAGAATTAGAGTAGTCATTTGGATTTGAAAGAAAGAGATTCTTAGCTTTGATTCATGGTTTTGGTTTTCATGCTTTCATTATTATGTTATGAAGATTGATTTGGTTAATGTAATGTAAGATTGCTTCATTGGCATGAGCTCAAATATGTTGTTGTGTCATTCAACTCTTCACATGTTGTATTTGTGTTTCCTTCATGTAGTTCACCATTCCTAGATTAATTTCATTCATGCAATTTATCATTCCTAGATTAATTTCATTTGCACAATTTCCCATTCCTAGATTAATTTCAATTCCAAGTCGTGTGTTTCCATTTCCTACATTAGATTAATGATTCAATTTCAGTCATGTGTTAGATTAATGATTCAATTTCAGTCGTGTGTTAGATTAATGATTCAATTTCAGTTGTAGCTTAAACATTAGATTATATTAGTCACGTTTCAATCTTGCATATACTTTTCATGTGATTCGTAAGTTTACGATCCTCGGGTTGACAAATTAAATAGTTGGGAAAGTACTACAATGCAATTAATTCAACATTATTTCAGCCCAATGTAACAAATTTTGTCCCTTTGTTATGATTGTTGTTCCCTTTACAGGAAGTGTCATTCATTTGAATAGAACAATTGTCATTCCCCTTACGATTTTTGTTCCTTTAAAAGTGTTGCATCTCTGGAGGCTAGGTATTGAAAATGGAAGGTAAGAACCTACATAGGCAACAAGTAAAATGATTTTGCTAACACCTACCTTTGGATGATGCATAGAGGTTATATTTTAGGACATCTTTAGAGCCCAACAAGTTTAAACTCCCGAAGCCTGGAGAGTCGAAGACCCAAAGTAAATTTCAATTGTCGGTTCATCCGAAGTAGACCTGAACCGTCAGATTAGGAGAACAGGTGGCGTGAAGCTGTGGATTCTAGGTAAGGACCCGAAGTAAATGTTGACTATCATATCGTCCAAAGTAGACCTGAACCGTCATATTAGGAGAAGAGGTGGCATGAAGCAGTGGATTTTGGGTAAGGACCCGAAATAAATGTCGATCGTCGGATTGTCCGAAGTAATTTCCCACCATCTGATTGAAAATGATATGTTCCAGAATCCCTTGTATCTCGAGGGAAGTAAAGTTTGAGATTTGAGAATTTTGAAGTCCACAATTCTGAAATGAACACAACCGTCGAGCTGGGAGAGGTAAGTATGAATTGTTGGTTCCCAAGAGGTAGATCTCGATTGTCTGTTTAGAATCATAGTCAAAATCGCGAGTTCAATGGTCACCTCGCATTGCGAGGATGGGAGGTGCTCAGGATTTATGAAATCTAGGGCGGGCCACAATTGAGACCACAGTTTTGGAAAAAGGACACGTTGTGGCTCGAGGTGAATTGCGAGGCGAAAAGTAGTTTGGCTCCAAACCACCTTTGAGTGTGGCCGCAATCGCGCATCTATGTGAGGTCACTGCCTAAGGTCACATATAAGGAGGGGCCAAGAGAAAAAGGAGCTAGTGCCAACTCTGATATTTTTTGGAAGGGCGAAGGAGAAGGTTGCGAGGGCCATTGGAACTGCGCCAGAAAGCCAGAAGGGCCTATGTTTAGATACAGAATGAAACCATCAAGGTTTCAGAGAGCCAATTCATCTCAGGATTGAAGACCCTTGACCGAGAGGTTGCGTAGCCTTAGGAGAAGGGGTTCTGCATTAAGAAACAAAGCGAAAAGAAGAGGCAACACTCAAATCAATAAGCCAGTGATTTTGCGTATATGGTCATATGTAAATGGTTTGAATGAAACGCCTCATAAAGATTTAATTTGACAAAGAGTTAACACTAGAATAATACAGAGAATTGATAAAGGATCAAAATATGACATGTTTCTAAACTGAGAACACAACAGAAGAATGAGTACGGTATAATGAGTCGATCCATGTCTGTGATAAAATCACGAAGACAAAATAACCGACACACAGTCATGATTTAAAAAAGAGTTAATTCATATAAAAAGGAAAAATAATATTAATTAAAGAATAATATTATCACTTAAATGAAAAGGTACCTGTAAATTTAATTGACAATTTTTGTATGATATGTATAGCTCTAACAAGATGGTTGCTTGCATGTTTATGAGGATTAGAGGTATAACCATATCAATTCAAGAATAGGATCATATGTTAGGGTCATGGAGGCATGACATTTCTTACAAAAGTTGGATGGGGTACTACAAAAGAAATAATCCTCACATGGGACATGAAGGTAGCAGGTGAATAATGTCATTAATGGGAATAGAAAGGAAAAGTAAGGTTCTATATCCTTGAAGGTAGAGATGTGTATACAATTTCAAGCTTGATGTGGAAGGAAACAAAGAGCTTAAGAGGTGGTGTGTGAATAATCTCTATGTGTCAAGCATAAGAAATCCAAGGAAGGATTTATTAGATATGACTTATCTATTGTCTAAAATCTTAAATTAGAGTTTACAGTGGAAGCAAGATGCCAATCTAGAGGAATTGGAATGCTCTCTCACTTAATAAGTGGCACTGAATGAAAATGGATTTCCATTGGGGAATGGTACTAAGTGGGAAAGAATGGCCAGGTGGAACGTGGCTGGAAAAGTGTTTAGACCCAGGGAACCATAGTGAAGATGAGAAGAATGGGAGCATGCAAGGCATCAAGGATCTAAAGGAATTCAAGGAAAACCAACTACAACAGAAATAGATAAATAAATCAGTGAATTGAAACAGAAATGCACTAGAGTGAATGAAACATACAATGAAGTTAAATTACATATGCATTAGTAGGCATGCGGACAATAAATGATTGGTGCATATAGATGTGTAATTTTTCATATGTACATGATTGGATATGCATATAACATGTAGGTGAACTTATAATAGTTTGTTATTATGAAATAATGTTTGAGTATGACTAAAGGATGGATTATGTATTCAGGAAAAATGATACAGCAGGGTTAAATATGTGGATGTTGTTGTTGCTTATAATTTCCATCGAGGTGAAGACCCATGCGAATGGTAGGAATGGTGATCAAAATGATGAAAGGGGAAGTCTATGAGATTCTACAAATATCACTTGGTCAGACAACAACAAGTAGGCTGGTAACAACCAGGTAGGTATGCATTTAGTTTCTGTTGATGCATACATGTTGAAGGGGATCGAGGTAAGGATTCTCTCAATTAATTTTTAGTATTTAAATTGATATGTAATGTCCAAAGGCCTAGAGTGTGTAAGTGTTGTTGATGCTAGAATGAACTTAGAGAAAATGTCAGTTGCATATTATGTTATGATTGGTTATGGGATCATAACCAAGTTAATTTAGGAGACATACTCCTTATATAACAATGAATACCCATAGAGCTAGTCATGTGTGAGACCATAATATGGTTGGATATAGAAAGGATATAGTGCTATGTGAGTGCTCGATGATATCTACTGTATATATGACGTTTGGATTGCAATCTCTTTGCCAACACTGAAGATCACTTAAGGATCATATTCTTGGTGTTGTGTTTGGGTGGAAAAGGAAGGTAACCAAATAGTTAGGCAGTAAGTAGGAAGTGTGTAGATGATGTGTTGAATCGTTGGCCAAAATTTCCAACTCATCATAGTGGAATACATGACATAGTTATGTGGTATTATGTAGTCAATGCATGGATTCATTGTGTAGATGTGACCATGGGTATTGGCACATTGATTTCTATCTTATTCAATGTTGCATTATGAAAAGTTTGTGTGATTGATAATACATGTGTATGTAATGATGAGTTCATTCCAATTGATAGTTGGATTAATAGAATTAATTGAATTATAGTTGTAAACAATTCTGAGAGCACTTTGTGATTTTGTTTTGAATCATTGCATGTAAATATATATCTTGTACATGAGATATTGACAATTTGTTTGGCTGAGGAATGTTTAAATTGTAGGAGGAAAGGGGTCTGGGATATGGAAGTGTTGTAAGACCATAAAGAAGATCAATGCCTATTGCTGCAAGAGTCAAATTGTTATGAGCATAAGCTCATGTCTAGAAGTTTTATTTTTCCTATATAAAACAGTTTTGGGAATTATGATTTGATAATTACTGACAAATTGTTTTGGTTGAATGTAAATTGAAGAAATTGTAGGTAGAATGGTCTTGGATATGGAAAGGATGTAAGCCCATAAGGAAGACTGATATCTACAGCTGCAGAGCCAACCATTATGAGAAAAAAGATCATGCTTGGAAAATTTTATTTTCTTGTATAAAACAACGTTGACATTTATGTTTGAAATGGTTATAATGATATCTCATGATGACTGTATATGTATAATATAGATGACATGTTGGACATGCAATCTAGAAAGCATAGAAAAGGCTATTGTTGTGACATGAGAACCATGTGTCCCTAGAAAACTTCTTGTGCAAGAGAACCTTGGTCAGGAAAGATGGATCGCCTAAGGGATTGCATAGCAGAAAAGGGGATGCCTAAGCCTGGGCCTGGAAAGTGAATGACCACAAGGAAGAGGAGGCTTTGATAGCTCTTGATTGGGGTCATGCACACAATGGGTACGTCAGGAAAAATAGTCATCCAAGTTAACGAGACAACCATATGGATACAGATCCATGAACCCCACAGATAAGTATTGTATTGGATTATGAAAATTTACTCTTACAATATGAGAAAGAATGAGAATTTTATGCACAAATTTTTAACTGACATGCTCGTTTATTTGAAATATTGTAGGAAAACAATGAATGTTGAAGATCTAGAAAAGTACCAAACTATGAGAGAAAAGAAGGTGATGTTGGAGAAACTAAATGACAAAGGCATGGAAGGAAGAAATTCCAATGGACTTGCTACAACTGGAGTTCTGGAACCCACAACTCTGAAACTTCCTAGCCAAGTGCACTGAATTCGGGGAGAAGTGGAACAACCTGAGGGTCTGCATGGCAAGGAAAGGGGTTCATTTCTTTGTGTTGTGCAGGGTTGAGAGAGAAGGAGAGCTCGTTGGTTGGAACTACTACCAGAAATATAAATTCTGAAGATCATCATACATGTTTTGGGTCAGAATGCCTATGCATACATGTTTTAGGCCAGAATGCCTATGTGAATTAAGGCCAGAGGGCCTAGAATTGTAATATTAATAACATTGGAATGGTGTTGCGCACTAAGGACAGTGCCAAAATAAGGGGAGGGGGATGTAACATATCGGTTCTAACCCTTATAAACTATAATGTATTATGTAAATATGAATTAGGCTGGTGAGCCTATAAAGTTGAAAAGGGGCCAAAGTTCTTAGAAAATGTAAAAAATCCTATACATTAATAAAATACACCAATGGTTGCAAGACTGACAAGGAAAAAAGAGATAGAGGGCTATGATTCCACGAGAGAGAGGGATTGAGGAGATAAATATTGTTATTATTATTTTATTTACCCATAATTGATTTTATGGAGAAGAGGGGGTTACATGAGCTTCTTGGGAGGGAGGCCATGTGGCTCTTGTCTTCATGTAGTTATTTAAACATCCCTTGAGGGTTGTTTTGGGGTCATTCTTCCCTTGGTTTGTCCTCTTCTCATTGGTTCACTTGTTTTTCTTCCTCTTCACTCACTACTTTTAGTTCATGTCCTCTTGGGCTGAGCATGGAAACAGATGGCAGGAAGAGGAGACCCATCGTTGAATGGATGTAATGATTTACTGATCATTCCTAGAGGGAATGAATTCATGTGTGCATGAACTTGATGGAAGTTCTGATGGAACTGTCCACAACTGAGAGTCGTTGGAATTTCCGGTAGGGAGATTTCATGACCAGTAGCCCTAGAGCCCTGGAGAGAAATGGAACAACATCAGGGACTACATGGCATAGAAAGGTGTTCATTTCTGGGGTTGTACAGGCTAAGGGGGAAAGAGAGAAGGAAATTATGATTGTTGTGAGGTTAGGAAACCTGAGAGCTACTTAGCCAACTATTGTGTAGTTAGACTTGTCCTGGGACTCGTCCTTGTGGATTCATAGCCTTGGCTCAGGGGTAACCTGCTGTTGAGAGTAAATGAACAACATCGTCTATGGTTGGGAGGAACATCCTTGGTATGCAACTAGTTGGTGAACATTTACTTGCAAAGATAAGTGGTTTCTGTGTTTTTTGTTTAATATATTCCACTATGTATTTAATTATCTATGAGATATGTATTATAATGTGCCTATCTACTGGTTATTTGTTGTGCATGGCACATTGTTTATCTCTTTTATGATGTGACATGGACCTTGTCTTATGCATGTGGTGTGCATGCTTCTAACATTGTTGAGAAGTCCTTTGTTTTTGAATTAGAGATCAGAGAACTAGGTCTTGGGACTACAACATGCCTAGCCTGTGGGTGGTTGGGTGTGTTGCAACCTTTTTAAGTGGCATAGCCCAACCTCTGGGTGGTCGAGTATGTTACGGTGAGGTAGAAAAGAATGGAATACCAAGTTCCTACCCATTGGGCTATGATCTATTCATGCAATAGATTTTACCAATGCTTATTCAGAAAACCTAAAATATGCTCAACATTGTGCAGGGCCTTCACCTCGAGCTTTAGTTTTTCTGATCTAATTTAAACTGATTCAACTGAAAAAATAAAATGGTTATGTATAATGAATGGAAAGGGGTGATTTTTTCTTTAAATGTTATAATGTTTGAGGAACCTTCCATTCACAAGTCCTCCTTCAACGATGTCTCCATTACTTTCTTGTATCATATAGGGATTATTCCCATGGTACACCACTAGTTTTAAAGGTCCCAACCATAGATGATCAAATTTCCCATGATTTCCCTTGTCTTCATTTATGGCATCCCACTTCAATAAAAAGTCTCCCACTTTGAAATCATCCTCCTTGGTATGCTTGTCAAAATCTTTTTTAATCTTGTCTTGGTGCATTTCATCATTGTTGAAGGCCTTTTATCTTATTTGTTTGGTATTGATCAATTCATCTTTCCTTCTTCGAGTGACATCTGTTTCAGCATCCTGCTCTTGTAACAACCTTGTTACTGAAAAACCTAATGTAGTGGGAAAAATTACTTCTTTTCCATCAACAGTCTGGAAGGGTGAAGTGGCAATAGATATTTTTGAAGTGATCTGATCAACCCATAGTACATGGATGAGATTTTTGTGCCAAGCATTTTTGTTATCTTGCAACAGATTTTTGATAATTCTAGTTAATCTCTTGTTGGATGACTCAACCAACCCATTTCCTTCAGGGTAATAATAAGTGGAGTGGCCAAGACTTATATTGTGGTCACTGCGAAATTTCTCCATCTTCTTGGACTTAAATGTTGATGCATTGTCTGTGATGATTTTGATTGGACACCCAGACCTCGACAAAATATTTTCTTCCAAAAACTGAATGATAACAACATATGTGGCCTGCCTTGTGGGAATTGCCTCAATCCACTTAGTGAAATAATTTGTGGCTGTCAAAATCCACTTGTGATGAAATGAGGACTATGGATGAATTTATCCTATGAAATCAAGGCCCCATTGCCTAAAGGGTGCTTCAACAGAGATGGGTTTCAATGGTAAAGGATGGAATTTTATTTTCCCATCAAAATTATGGAATTCATGACATCCTGAAACCTCTTTATAGACATAAAAAAACATTCTAGGCCAATAGAAACCAACCCTCAATATCTTGTGCATAGTAGTTTTCCAATAATGATGTCCTCCACAATCACACTTATGGAATTCTATGATCGTCCTCTCTAATTCCTCCTCTACCAAACAAATCAAAAAAATCCCTTGTGGATCCTTCCGATATAGAGATTGATTTACCATAAAAAACTTTGTTTCTTTCATCTTTAAGAACCTGGCCTTAGTTTTACTCAATTTATAAGAAGCCTAGAAATTTCTCAACACATAAATGATTTCTGCATACCATGGGGAGTCAAGGAATCTTTGGGATATCGAAGGGATTATTTCTTCTTTTGAATCTACCAATAAACCATCCATGAAATTAATTCCCAGGATTTCACAATTTGTCCATGCTATCAACTTGGAAAGCCACTGCCCTTTGATCAAATTTGTGGGTTTGATCTCAAGGTCATATTCCAACAACACAAATATCCCCTTCCCCTTTTCCCCTTAGGATCAATCTAAGTTAAACTATCTTTCTCATAACTGTTGGGCACATAAGCAGTGGTAAGATAATGCAAGATATAAACTTTGAACTCCTTCAGGGCCTTGACCAGTGCATATTCCTACTTTTCCATGATATCATACTTCAATGTGGCATCCCTTAATTTCGTTCTATAGTATGCTATAGTTTTCTCAAAATTATGCTCATCCTTCTGTAGTAAAACACCATCATTGGTGTGCTCTGGGGAAAAAGAGAACAATATAAAGTCTTTTTCAAAATTTGGGCTAGCCAGTATTGGGGCCTTGGTCAATTCCACTTTTTTGTCTTCAAAGGATTTCTTGGATTCTGGGGTCCATTTTATCTCATTTCCTTTCTTGAGCATGTTAGTGATGTACTTTATGATTTTAGTTAGGTTAGGGATGAATCTCCTCAAGAAATGCACTTTCCCTAGGAAGGATTGCACTTCCTTTTTACTTCTGGGTATGCCAATTTTTAAGATCCCCTCAACTCTGCTGTGATCTATTTGTATCCCCTCTTTTGAAATAATGTGACCCAACAAATTCCCTTCTTCCATGTCAAAATTTTACTTCTTGGGGTTTAATGAAATGCCAAACTTTCTACACTTTTGAATAGTCCTTCTTAAATTCTTGAGATGTTCTTCATCAGAAACTGAGTACAAAATGATATCATCTAGGTAGATAACAATGAATTTGTCATTCTCATCTGCAAAATCTATGCAAATATCTCGTTGGAATGTTTCCCCTACATTCATGAGTCCAAAAAGAATCTTGGCATACATGAATGTACCCCATGGTGTTGGGAATGTTGTCTTTTCTTGATCATCAGGGTGCACCATGATCTGGTTGTACCTAGAGAAACCATCCAACATTGACATTTTCTCAGAACCTACAACTTTATGTAGAATCATATCCAACTTAGATAGTGGGTAGCTATCCTTGAGAGAGACCCTATTCAGTTTTCTAAAGTCCACACATAACCTGATCTCCCCACTCTTCTTTCTGACAGGCACTAGATTTGCCACCCATTTGGAAAACCTCAAAGATACTATGATCTTGGCTTCAAACAACTTCTTTATCTCTTTCTCAATCAAGGACAAAAACAAAGGATTTATCCTTCTTAATTTATGTTTGAAAGGTTTATGATATTCTTTGATTGGGATCACATGTTGAATTACCTTGGTGTCATAAGATTTCAGATCTTCATAACTCCAAGAAAAAACATCAAGGAATTCTTTCATCAAATTGATATATCTCTATTTAACTTCTAGGATGAGTGTTTTGGATAGATTTATTATCTTGGGATATTCCTGAGTCCCAATGTTGCAATCTTCAACATCCCATTCATTTACTGTAATCTTTGGACTCCTTTCCACATCATTGTTATCAAAGAGTTTCTCCAACGGGACCAAACACTTGGGAATGGTGTTACTTTTTAGCTGCACTATATCTCTACCAACAGTATGATTCTCAAAGTAACCATCCTTTGTGAACATAGCTACATCCACCTCTTCATCGCAACATTCTTCATAAATATTCATATTCTCAAATCCATCTTCCATTTTGAGGAAAGTTTCTATTTGTTTATCATCTTCGAAAACCTGCCAGTACTTAATATTATCTGGTACTATTAGCCTATGTTTGACCTCAATTTGACTCATCATCGCCACCCCCCATTTTTCATGGTGTTCAAGGGAAATTCCCCCGATCCAAATTCCAGTTTTCCATCTCCCATTGATAGGTCTGAAGAAGTTCCATACTTTTCGTCATACAATCAGTTTTCAGATTCGGCTATTTTCTCGGGATTCGTTCCCAAAGATATGTAGATTGACTTCTGCTTCTGAATTTTTTAAAACTGGTTAAGATTGAGAGGAGCATATTCTCCTCCATCTATTTCATCAACATCAACCCATCCTTCACACAACTTGATTTGAAAAATGCCTAAATTTTCTCATTAAATGTATCTGTGGTCAATTTTCCCACAAACGTTTTCATTCTCCATTTGGAAAGTTAGGTTTTCTCATAAAAGTTGTGGATTTTTTAGCCAAATTTTGCATTTTAATCTAACTTGGATCTCGGTTTTGGGCATGGTAAAAATTGACTTGACTTAAAGAACTTAGCCAGAAAGCCAAGTTCTAGTTCCAAGTTCGTACTCCTCGAGCTAGAGGTGCACACAAAGACAAATAAGGTTATGTATTATTGGCATTTTGTCAAAAAGGTATAAAGGGATTTTTCATGGAACTTGCTCCAAGCTCCAAGTCTTTGCACCTGCACATGTAACATAATACACAAAATACCAAGTATGGCAAGAAAGTCCGAGCCCAACCAACATTAGGAGGCTAATAAATTCTCTTCCTATCATTTCCAACTACAAGTATCTCTTGGAAACATAAGAAAAAAGTGCAATCAAGTGAACAAAATCCTTAGAACCATAAACCCTCATTTAGTGGAGTCATTGAAAGTTGCCCCTAGTCTTACTCATAACCCTTCATGAAAATTGTCACACAACGATCATTATATCATAAGGTTGGCGACATGTGGTCATTGGGATCATGAGGCTTTATAACCTTACAGTAACAAGAGACATTAATTGAGCTTTGACTAGATTGAAAGGTGTGTGCAATTGGAAAAACTAACAACCCAAAACTAAAAGGGATCAATACAAGGACTGTCAATGAGAGGTGATCTCATCATGGTGTGTAGGAATAGTCCTATCACCTTCAAAATTATCATTCTCCAAATATCTTATACAAATTTTACAAGGAAATTATACTAGGACTAGACACGGGCAACAATGACCTGTGAATGGGGCCAACGTTGAAATGTTTTCAAACTATTTCTGAATGCATTGAAATTTTACATGGATAGACTATTCGCATGCCTTAACGATATGGGAGGGTTTTTGGACTCAAATTTGACCCACACGCCCACTTTCTTCCATCATCAATTCATCATGTAAACCATAAACCCTAATTTAGTGGAGTAATTGATTTGTTCCCAGTGAATGGATGTTTTGTTGTTGACATGGAATGGGACAACACATGTACCTTATTAATTTTCTTCCTTCACTTGATGTGGATCTGTTCATGGGAAAACAAGCTTGCATGTGATCTAAGTTACTTTTTCTATGTGTCGAAATTTCTCGCTTTGTTAACCATATGCTCATTAGGCAAGAAGTCCTTGCTTACAATAGTCATTTAGTTCCTACCTATAATGGGTTGGTCTAGTTAACACCTCTTTTTTCCATTTGGTGCACATGTTGACCCTTTATTTTATTCCCAAGAGCCCCATTATCCCCACCATGAATTTCAATTCAAAATTGTATGCTTCCTTCTCATCTATTTTTTAGTTATTTCCCTATGGGATCTTATTATCTTATTGATTTTCACATACATTTCTTATTGTCATTTGTGCATTTATGGCGAATGCTCCATTGCGATTTGATTCCTTATGCTCAATAATCAATTTTTTCACTTGTCATTTGCATCCATTGTTTTCTATAGTTTTGACCCCATATCCCTAGAGGAGACATGATCATGAGTGGACATAACTTTCCTGACACATTTTATTCTTTCTTTGCATAGGTTTTTTATGTTCACTTGGAATGTAGTTGCATGTCTAATGACACTCATCTCCTTCACTATATTCTAGCATTTTTTATTCTTTTTAAATATTTATGTAATATGAAAAAGACAAAAAAATCAAAAGACATAAAAAATAAAAGCAAGGGGGTAGTGTAATTTATATCTCTATGACTTAGTAATTAGGTGGCATCTGTCAGTTTTGTTTCCTTTGAAAAAATAACCTATTTTGATTCAATTGGGTTTTAGTATTGTCGTGGGAGATGTACCATGATTTTGAGTTTTCACTTCTATGATTGGTTATTCTTCTAGTTTTTATGGAACACCCTTCAATGTCTCTTGAATTATTGGTGTATATAATTGGTCCCTTTTGGTGTCGGTTTTTTCCCAGGTCATCATTAGGTCATTCTTATGTTAAAGGGAAGTTTTTAGATTGCGTTGGTCAATTCTCAAATATCTTTACCATCCATATCAACCTTCCTAGTGCCAAGTTGTACTTAGTGGTTTGTTCTCTCAAAGTTATTGTCCAAGACCTCAATTCATGTTCCTAATCTTATTTCACACCAATTGATGATAGATACTTCAATGCCTTCCTTCTAGAGAATATATGCCTATAAAATTCAACTCATTATTGTAACATCCTGCTCTGGCGCACTGAGCGAACTTATTCTTTGAGGACACTTGCTCGCAAGTGATCCAGATTATTATGCTATTAAAACATTTGATTTTGATTATGAGGCGTTATGGGTTGATGTCATGTTGTTTTGCTGCACTGACATAGACATGTGTTATTGACTCGGTTTCACTGAGTGTGCAGGATTTTGGACCTCGAGAATGCAGAGGCATCGATGGAATCCCTTGGACTCTGGATCGAGTCAGGGAGTGACCTAATGGGGGTTGATTGTTTTATATGTGATATTAGTGCATATGATTAGATGATATGATATGGATATATTTCTGACATGATTCATTGATGATGTAGGCTGATGATAGCTTGCCGACCAGACTCACATGTGGAGTAGAAGGGTCACGCATGACTACCAGATATGTTGAGGGAGAGGTGTGGATAGCAGCCCTGCCACAACCTACTAGCACTCTCGTCGTGGCTCGAACTGTAGGTTAGCATTTACCTAGTTTGAGAGGACCCTTGATGTCATGAGGGAAGACTGCAACAGTCACTCACGATGATTCTAAGGGGTGTGAAATAAGGCGGGGGCCTTATTCCTTAGAGGCCCTTAGTCTCCCACAAGTTCACTTGGTGGAGTATTGACTCCAGGGTCTTTTTATGTCTATCAAGTCATTCAAGAGGTGAGCGGAACCCTTAGAGCACATGGTGCATCCTGAAGGGAACGTCGCACAAGAAAAATGGAAAGAGATGAATGGCACCCTTGGAGCATGTAGTGTGTCCTAAAGGGCACGTCGCACAAGGCAACATATGAGGCGAGTGGCATCCTTGGAGCACCTAGTGCATTCTGAAGGGAATGCCACATTGTTAATGATAATTGAATGAACCTAGATGGCCTTAGGACAAATAACATGATAAAAAAAATTTAAAAACAATTTCCCTAATAAAATGTCGCCCAAAATGAAAATTTAAGGTCTAGGTCTAAATTATGCTAGTGGTAAAATTTTATCTATTTTAATATATATATATATAATAAAAATAAAAACAAAATAAATAATAAATATAATCTTTGTTAAATCGTGTAACAAGAAGGGATCAATCAAGTTAATTGATTCATAAAAATATGTTGAAATAAAATTTTAAAAGGGAATTAATTGTTTTATTATTTTATGATAATTTAAAAAATTTTAATTAAAAAGGGAAAAGAGAAAAAGTTAATTTATACACCCGCCAATTTGAGTTCTAAATGAAAAGGGGAAAGAGGGAAATCTAAAATATTTAGGAAACTAGGAAAATAGGGAAACATAAAAAGAAAAGGGAAACACAAGGGGAAAAACATAAAGTCAAACTTAGTAAGGTATCTAGCATTTAAGAGATTTCTAATTTAAACTGGACTAGCAATTTAATAATGGGGAAAGTCATTAAAACTGGTAAGAGAATTTGGTGATACCTAGAGCGATTCTAGGAGTGACTCTAGGTGGGTGAGGGAAATAGGGGTAATTAATTAATTAAAGAAATTAATTTATGGAGGAATGAAGGGGATGGGTGACACTTGTACGAGGAGGATTTTTAGGATTTAATTTATTAAACATTTATTTAAATGAGATTTTGGAAAGGTAAAGGATTTGGAAACTCTATATAATGGAGGGAGGAGAAGGAGGAAGGATCTATTCTATTTTGCATAATTTTATGTTACATAAATCTATACTTGACTGACTTATATTGTGGGAGTTGGGATACCCAGCTCGGTGAGGAGTGGTAGCGTGGCCTTGTGCAGCGAGATGGGAGCTCGTTGAATCTCTGGATAGTGTGCATGGCCCCTTTACAGCTCGAGGGGCTAAGCGGGAAGAAAAGTACCCGTAGCGTTTGCTGGGAGCTACTGGTGAAGTCTCATCGATTGAAAAGTAGGAGTTGCATGGAGCGCACAGGACATCAACTCAGAGAGGGCGTTTGGGAAATGATATGCTTTCTTTATTTTTGCATGGTAGATTGTTAGTATGATTTATCCTTCTGGATCTGCATGTTTCATTAGGTAAGAAAATTGATTGTCTTAGCATTCTAGTTGATGACTGAAATTTTCCCATAGTCGTTAGCTCGATGTTGGTTTTCCCATGGTCTTCGATCCCAGCATGTCTTGACCATCCTACAGTTTTTTATTGTGATTGATTGCAGTATATTTTTCCTTCATCCCTAGCTCATCAGTCCATGTTGAGCAGTCGGAAAGGACCCTGATCTACGGTCGTCACTCCAATGTTAATAGACCTATGGATCTCAATGCCCTGCTTTTCTGTTCATGGATGATGGGGGAAGGATGTTTCCTGTCAATCGTCCACCTCTGATGTTTGTCCTTGGATGATGGTTCACCTTGCGCCCTGATGCATTTATTTAACCCTACAAATGTGATTGTTGGAAATTTTTTTCCTTAAAATCGACATTCTTGTATCTCGTCATTATCTCATTTTTTTTTACCCCATTTCTATATCTTGATGGATCAATTTTGACCCTACATTTTTATACTTGGAAAATTTACAACTCTGTGTTTGTATTGAAGGATAAATTTTAACCCTGCGTTTTTATTCTTGGATAAATTATAATTTGCGTTGTATTGGTATCCTAGAAATGCAAAAATGATTTAATTTCCCTGCCTACATTGTATAAATGGTATCCTAGAAATGAGAAATGTTTTTTTATTCCTATCTACAATTTTTTTTGCTTGGGTTGCGATTCAATTTTCCATGCTTTTAATTCTTTGAAAAAGATTTAGTTATGATCCAAGTCGGCGCCTTTGGTTGGGTATCCCAGGCGATTGAAAACGTTTATCACTGTCTGTATTTCATGTTGTTACCATAAATTTAATTTCCACGATTTTAATACTTAATTTTTTTTCCACGATTTGACTGTCGTGGATTTTTATTTCTGCACAGTTACCACGGTTATATCATCACGATTTTATTACACAGGTTTTTATTACTAGAGTTTACCACCCACGAAATTGCTCCAAACTATTTTCTGAGTGGTTGTTAACACCCACGATTGTTTTTCTCCCAACCGTCTACTGATTGTTTGTTAACACCCATGATTTTTTTGCTTGAAAATGTTGACTGAGTGGCTGTATAAATCACCCATGAATTTATCCATTTAAATCATAAATTTACTTGCTGGAATGACCACGGTTTTGATAATTAAAAATTGACTATGTTGCTGTAGAAATCACCCACGAATTTATCCATTTAAATCATAAATTTACTTGCTGTGAATCGACCACTTTTTCCTTTAAAAACTTGTCTGTGTTTTCCTGTTGAAGGCCCACAAATTTGCCATTCAATGTGTGGCTGAGGTTGCTGTAAATTCCCACGGTTTTTCCCAACAAATATTGACTGTAATTACAGTAGTGCCCATGAATTTTTCTATTAAAACTGAGGATTGTGTTGTCACCTTAATTTACCACAAAATTGCCATGATTTAGGTGACTTCTTTTCCTGTTATCCACCACGAATTCGCCACCAATTGTGGGCTGCATTTGTGGTTGAAAGGCATCGATTTTGCCTCAATTGTTGACAACCCCTTTAACCTAGAAATGACAATAATGGCTACAATGATGTCTTGGGTCAATTAATTGCCTTGATTTTTGCCAACGAATTAAATGGTTAATAGTTGGGTAAATTCCTTGTTATTGCTAGATTCATTGTTATGTATTTGTCATATTAAACGCGAGAACAATTGCTACTGCAAGGTTAATGGTCGGTCGTTTTTCTTTTTGATGTTAATTGCAATGCTAAATGCTATATTACTTGCCTTATTAATAGCCAGAACAATTGCTACAACATTGTTAATGGTCAGCAGATTCATTCTTATTGATTAAATTCCATAGCGAGTTAAATGGTTAGTAGTTAGGTAAATCGCCTTGTTATTGCGCTATTAATTGTTATGTTAACAGTCATGTCAATTTCCTTGTCACTGATATATCAATTGCACGTTAACTAACAGGTTAAATGCCTTGTTATTTCTATATTACTTGTTATGACAACAATCATGTAAATTATTTTTTTATTGCTAAATTAATTGTTATGTTATTCATTAAGTTAATTGCCTTGTTAAGATCCTACATCGATGTTAATAGTAAGCAGTTTCATTCTCAGTGATAGTAGAAAAATAACATAGTTAGTTCGGTCAGTATAACTAGACTACATGTTGAGATTTAATTGTTCATAAGTGTTATAATGATATCATTCTACTTTAAGATTGTTAATGTTGTTATTTAAGTTAATGACTAGTTGTAACTTAGATGTGCCCCATCTAGAATGGAAACTCATGTTAAAATAGATTGTAATCATTGACTAGTTAGACTGGGGGATTGGTTGGGTCATGGACGATGTCAGAATTTGTCTTGCATCATCTCTTGTCTTCATTCTAGCACTTCGTCGACCTGTTGTTGGGGTATGGGTGTGGTTTCCTCTCAGTATTCGGTTTGTAAGGTAGCTAGAGAGGCAGTGGGGGGGCCCAGAGGACCCATAGTGATAATAGTGGTGGCCATTCAATGTAATGTGGACTAGGTCCACTATATTATTAAATAAAACCCAGTACGGTAGTTAGATATAACAAATGGGTAATTAGATATAATAAATGTAAGAGGACTTCTTAGAAGGTTCCTTGTTAAGAACCAAATACTGAATACAAAAGCACCACAATAGATATAGAAGAACAATATAGAAAAACACAACTTTATTATATCAAACCCTTGAGGTAGGACAACACCATACAATGGATCCTATTATGGAAGGGATCCTCTCATGTTCACATGCCTCTTCGAGGGGGCATCCTCCTATTGAGCTACCGCTCCAAATACAATACTTCTCTTCATGTTTCATTACATTGTTTGAACCCCTTTATATAGTGCTACCATCAACTAAGAACATTCTAGAGGAGGAATCTTCTAGAAGTATAACCTTCTAAGAAGTCCTCTTACATTTACTATATCTAATTACTCATTTATTATATCTAACTACCATAGTGGGTCTTATTTAATAATATAGTGGAACTAGTCCACCTTACATTGACTGGTCTCCACTATCATCACTATGGGCCCTCTGAGCCCCCCCACTACCTCTCTAGCTACCTTACATTCCATCCCCCTTATGAAAGTGTTGTCCTCAATGCTTGATGTACAACCATATACCAGGGTCCCATGGATAATTGTGGACCATAATGCTGAAGAAGACTGAAGAACCAAGGTCCCATGTAGAAAGGAAATCCACCATGCTGAAGTAGTCCAACCACCATTGTAAGCCCGGGTCCCATGTCCAAGTGCTCATGTGAACTCCCCGTGGAAGATTTTGAAACCCAATAACCAACTCGAAATGATGCTCCAAAGACTGACACCTATCATGTGGATCCAAATAAGAAGATCCATCCACATAGTGGAAAAGGGTTGTAGCAGAATCTAGAAGGAATAATACCACTGTAGAATATGTAGACTGAACGTTAGTAACTAGCTCCTAATGTAGGACATTGATGTTCTCTACAGAAGGTGGAGTAGAGTCATCAAATAAAATATGGAAGTGGTTGTCATCCCAGAAATGGAAATTATCCATATACCAATCATCACAATCGTCCTCAAAATCATACCAAGCATATATTTCTTGATTATATTCATCCCTGATGATGTCTGTCATAAAAAATCTCTCATGCATGCTATCCAATGAACTACAAAGACTATTATTGAGGCCATCTGCAAGGTCATTAAATTTGTCATGCAATGTGTCACACAATGTGTCATACAATTGAGATTTGAATGCTTCAAGAATTTCTTTGAGGTTTTGAGAAGAAATAGCCATCTGATCACCCTATGAACCCTTCGGTGCCACAACCATCATGAAAAAACCCCCAAAAATAGAACAATAAGTTACAACAGAAAATCGCGGTTTTTTCTGAAAAAAAACCCTAAACAACTGTTGAATTTAAAATGATCATAACTTCACTTCTTGGACTCCGTTTCGGTTAATTTTTTTTTTGAAATTGAGTGAAATTGTGAGAGGAATTCAGGTCTATATATTTTTTTGAGAAAATTCATCCTCCATCTACTACAGAAATAAAAACAAATCGCGTTGTCGTCTGCGGAAGAAAAAACCTGAAAATTTTGCAGATTTTAAAACTTCAATATCTTGACCTTCTAGACTCCGTTTCGAACGAATTTTTTTTTTAACTTGGGTGTTTTTCTGAGATGAACTCAGATATACAACCTGTTCCTACAAATTTTACACAAAAATATACCAAAAAATTCTATAATGTCACGACCCTCTTTTTTTTTCTCAAAAAAAAAATCTGCAAAAATAAAAAAATATTTGTCCACAATGTCTGTCGAGGAAAGTGCTCTGATACCACTTGTTAAGAACCAAATACATGAATAAAAAATATCACAATGGATCCAAAGATATATGAATACAATCACCACACAATATATATGAAACCATATAGAAAACCACAACTTTATTATAGAAACCCATGAGGTAGGGAAACACCATACAATGGATCCTATTATGGAAGGGATCCTCTCATGTTCACTTGCCTCTTCGAGGGGACATCCTCCTATTGAGATACCGATCCAAATACAATACTGCTCTTCATGTTTTATTTCATTGCTTGAACACCTTTATATAGTGCTACCATCAACTAAGAACATTCTAGAGGAGGAATCTTCTAGAAGTAGAACCTTCTAAGAAGTCCTCTTACACTTATTATATCTAATTACTCATTTATTATATCTAACTGCCATAGTGGGTCTTATTTAATAATATAATAGACCTAGTCCACCTTACATTGACTGGTCTCCACTATCATCAGTATGGGCCCACTGGGCCCCCCCACTACCTCTCTAGCTACCTTACACGGTTTCTAGCGCGTCATATTTATTTAGATTCCTTGGTCCAGATAGGATGTGTTGCGCGAAGGTTATTGACACATATATCAACTGGGAATGACATGATTCCTAATGAGGGGATCATGGCATGCCTTGGGGGATAGCGGAGAACGAGATCTTGGCCAGAGTAGGTGCCTTTGTGTGAGTGTTGTCTAGCGTGCAAGTTGCTTTTGGTGCAAGGGTCGAATGCTTTTAGGCGTTAGGTCCATGCGCCTTGAGGTTCTAGTATTTATTCATCTAGGCCGTGATTTTGGGACGAGGATATTGTCCCTTATCTTGTAGGTGTGGTCGTGTTGTGTCGAGTGGGTGGTCGTCCTCCTTGTTATTCTACGTATGTTTTTCCAGTTGTCTTTGTGCCTGTGTGTGGTGTCATAGTAAATTGTTTTCTAGACTACGTGCTTGTGTTCATCGTCAATGGTGTGGTTAAACTGTTGTCGTCATCGCCTCTTGCCTCTTAACTCCTCAAAAAAAAAAAAAATCACTTATTGTCGTAATGATGGGGTCATTACATATGGTATCAGAGACAGTTCAACCCGTGACTTGGGATCACTACAAATTTCGTTGATATGATTTGATTATAATGTTGCTAACTAAGTTGACTTGTATTTGTGCAGGTAATCATGGTTAGAGGATATCGCGGAGGAAGACGACAGGGTGTTAGGGGAGGAGGCATGATGCCTCTAGTAGCATCCACGCCTGAGGGGTATAACCCCCAGGGACACAAACAGGTTGTCGGGCATGAGTAGATAGCAGTGGGAGATGTGGTTGGAATTGTGAGATCTTTCCAGTGCATGTCAGAGGCACTGATCAGCCATTTGGACAGAGATGAGGCCAGAGCATTGAAACCCCCTGAGGGTCCACTGCGCGCTCCTGTCAGTACTGGTAGAATTCACCATGATCTTGAGAAGGTCAAATTTCCTGAGTTTTCTGGTGCCCTGGATGGCGTAGCTACCGAGGCATGGTTGGAGAATATGGCGATGTGCTTTGCACTTCACGACTATAACTCCAAATGAAGGTCTGCATGGCGGTCTTTCAAATGAAGGGGAGAGATCTTCTATGGTGCAATACACTCCTACTGTAGCTGAACATGGTCATCGAAAATGTGTCATGGGCACTATTCAAGGAACGGTTCTGAGAGAGGTACCTATCAAAGGAATTCATTGAGCGTTAACTCAACGAGTTCAACGCCTTACGACAGGGCAGTCGTATGGTCCCCAAGTATGAGGCTCATTTTATGGAGCTTCTTTGGTATGCTCTGCACCTTAATACTGAGAAAATTAAGGTCAACATGTTCATGTTCAGCCTTATTGGAAACTTACATGCAAAGGTTAGGATTCTGATGCCTCAAACCTTGCATGATGTTGTCTAGAAGGACCTCATAGCAGAGAAGGAGCTTATCAGTGGGGGTCATAGTAGGACTGCAGCAAGACCAGTAGGGTAGGTGTCATCAGGTGCACAATAGCATCAGACACTAGCAAGTCATACGCCAAGATATCCTGGCTTCCATAGGGGATCCACTTTCACTACACCTCGGCGACCAATGCCTTAGCAACGGACACCTTATCGGGGACAACAACATAGACAACAGGGTCGACTGTAGTAGTAGCAGTTTAGGCCTGTTCATCAAAACTGACTAGGATTCCAGGCCGGTGGGCCATCATCTTCTACTTCAAGTATGAGGAGTACTAGACCGAAGAAGGGGTGTTAGATGTGTCGGGATCCACACTACCAGTACGAATGCCCGGTGGAGAGGACTAGAGCATATGGATCAGCTAGACCCACTACCATGGGAGATATGGGAAAGGACCATCAGATTCATGCAGCAGTGAATAACAACCAGCTGGAGCACCATTCAACTGTGCTTGAGATGTCAGCTACCGTTGCTGACCAGACCCTTAGTATTTTGATTGATCCTAGTGCTACCAAGAGTTTCATCTTGGGTGTCGCACTAAAAAGGATTAAGGTAAAGGCAGTTGAACAAGATGAGTTTAGCTTCATAGAGATGGCTTCAGGAGAAAAATAGAAGGTTGGAGGAAAGGTTACAGGATTTACCCTTAACCTGGGAGATTTTGTCACCAGGTCCAACCTATACGTCATGCTCTTAGGATATTATGACATCGTGATTGGTATGGATTGGTTGGAATCGTATGAGGCGATACGCAACTGTAAGATGAAACAATTGATCTTGGTTGATGATGAGGGACAAAGACGATTGATTGTAGGTCGGAACCAGGGAGTTTACCTGAGGCTCATCTCTTCCTCGCAGCTACAGAAGAGAATGCGCAAGGGGTGTAAGATTTATGTGATCCTTGCATTAAATGAGAAGGGAGTAGTGGAAGGTCTAGAACACCTTCCGGTGGTGAGAGAGTTTGTAGACATCTTTTCGAAGCAGTTACCTGGGATGTCACCGGAGAGGGAATTGCAGTTTACTATAGACCTAAAACTGGGGACTAAACCGATAGCTAGAACACCTTATCAGATGTCGACTCTGAAGTTATAGGAGTTGAGAATGCAACTGAAAGAGTTGTTGGACCTAGGATTGATATGTCCAAGTGTATCACCATGGGGTGCGCCGGTTATTTTCATACGAAGGAAGGATGGGTCATGGAGGCTCTACATTAACTACCATCAATTGAACAAGGCAATGATCAAGAATCAGTATCCGTTGCTGAGGATTGATGATCTGTTCGATCAGATGAAGGGTGCGACGGTGTTCTCAAAGATCGATTTATGATCAGGGTATCACCAGTTATGGATCAAGGAGGATGATGTCCCTAAGACCTCCTTTAATATGAGGTTTGGACATCATGAGTTTACTGTTTTACTGTTTGGAATGACGAACTCCCCAGGGGTATTCATGAGTTTGATGAATGGGTTGTTCTGCGAGTACTTGGAAAATTTCATCCAAGTATTCATTGACGATATTTTGATTTACACTCGGACGACGGAGGAGCATGAAGAGAACTTGTGTTTGGTACTCCAGTGTCTGTGAGAGCACAAATTGTATGGGAAGTTGTCCAAATTCTCATTTTATCAATCAAGGATTCACTACTTGGGGCATGTCATATTTGGTGAAGGTATCTCCGTGGATCCAACAAAGGTCGAGGCTATTATGGAATGGCTTGCGCTGACAAATGTCCTAGAAGTATGTAGCTTCATGGGTTTAGCAGGATACTATCGACGGTTTGTCGAGGAATTTTTGAAGATATGAAATATGATCATGGAGTTGCACAAGAAGAACAAGAATTTTGTTTGGTTCGAGAAATGCGCAAAAGCTTTTAGGAGGCTCAAGGAGTTGTTGACAATGACACTGATACTAAAATTCCCTAACATGAACATAGACTTCTTGGTATGTATTAACGTATCCAAGGAGGGCTTAGGCAGAGTACTGATGCAAGACAGTCGAGTGATCACTTACATATCGAGGAAACTAAGAAGGCATGAGGAGAACTACGCGACGCACGATTTGGAGTTTTTAGCCATTATATATGCTTTGAAGGTTTGGAGACACTACCTTATTGGATGAAAGTTTGAACTAAAGATGGATCACTATGGACTACATCACATCTTTATGCAAAGTGACCTAAACACGTGACATGACGTTGGTCAGAATTTCTTAGCGAGTACAACTTCGAGATTACTTACATAAAAGGGACAGTGAACCAAGTGGCAGATGCGTTGAGTGGGAGACCACGCATCTTTTTAGTGTTTCCTCTTCAGATGAATCTACGTGAAAAGATTCTAACTTTACGACGTGACGATGACTGGTACAAGGATGTCGAGGATTTTATCGGACAAAACACAATGATGGTACCAACATTTGAAGGATTTACATTTGACGATGATGGATTATTAAGGTTTAAAAATTGGATTTACGTGCTTCTGAACGACAAGTGGAGGATGTTGATCCTAAGTGAGGCTCATAGATCCATCTACATGGCTCACCTGGGAGTCACGAATATGAGGGCAGACCTTAAACCCTTATTCTTCTGGAAGGTATTGAAGGAAGACATAGTCAACTATGTGGCTAGATGTCTGGAGTATCAGCAGGTAAAGGCTGAACATAGACACACAACACAATTACTACAGCCACACGCTATTCCAGAATTGAAATGGGAGGTTATTTCGATGGATTTTATTGGTGGATTTCCACTGACGACAAGGAGACATGACTCGATTTTTGTAGAAGTAGACACTCTGACGAAGAGTGCTCACTTTATTCCTATGCATATGATGTATCAAGTACCTGATATAGCTAGAGTTTTTATCAGTGAGATTTTGAGGCTGGATGGCATACCTAAGAGGATTATATCTGATCGAGGATCAGTGTTTATCAGACGATTTTGGATGAGTTTCCAAGAGGCCTTGGGAACCAAACTTAACTTCAGTACTATGTATCACCCGAAGAATGATGGGTAGACTAAACGAACGAACTAGACCTTGGAGGACATGTTGCGCATGTATGTGATGGACCAACAAAAGAGTTGGGAAGAATTCTTACCACTGGTGGAATTTGCTTATAAAACGAGTTACCAAAGCACCATTACGATGCAGTCTTTGGAGTTCCTTTACAAGAAACCATGTAAGATGCCTTTGAGTTGGGATCAGATTGAGGATAGGGTCCTGGTGGGACCAGAAGTGATCCAAGAAATGGAAGAGAAAGTGAAAATAATAAGACAAAGGATTAAAGAAGTGCAGGATCGACATAAGAGTTATGACGATACACACCGTGTCAACCGTAGTTACGAGGTTGGCGATCGAGCCTTCTTGTAGGTTAAAACACATAAGAGTTCGATAAAGTTTGGAAAGGGAGATAAAATATCTCCTAGGTTCATGGGACCCTTTGAGATTGTGGAGAGAAAGGGGATTGTGGCATATTGACTGGCCTTGCCTAATTCTTTGAGGCGTATGCACGACATTTTTCACGTATCTTTTTTGAGACATTATATTAGTGATCCTACACATCTTATTGACATGATTTATTTGCAGGTAACGAACGAGGGGGAGCTCATGGTTGAGATGATCCACATCTTGGATCACTTCATTAGATAGCTACGACGTCGAATAGTAGATCAGGTCAAGGTCCAGTGGGACAACTATAGTCTACACTCAGTGACCTGGGAGGATGCATATGATATGCGCCAGTAGTTTCCATTTTTGTTTGATAGATAGACTTATGGTACTGTGATACACATTATTTCGACACTTATACTGTGAAACTTCAGGACAAAGTTTAGACCAAGAGGGGGTGTATGTAACATCCTGCTCTGGTGCACTGAGAAAACTTATTCTTTGAGGTCACTTGCTCACAAGTGATCTGGATTATTATGCTATTAAAACATTTGATTTTGATTATGAGGTGTTATGGGTTGATGTCATGTTTTTTTGTTGACATAGACAGGCGCTATTGACTCGATTTTACTGAGTTTGTAGGATTTTGGACCTCGAGGATGCAGAGGCATCGATGGAACCCCTTGGACTTTGGATCAAGTTGGGGAGTGAACTAGTGGGGTTTGATTGTTTTTTATGTGATATTAGTGCATCTGATTAGATGATATGATATGGATATATTTATGACATGATTTGTTGATGATATAGGCTGACGATAGCTTGTCGACCAGACTTACATGTGGAGTAGAGGGGTCACACATGACTACCAGAGATGTTGAGGGACAAATGTGGACAACAACCTTACCACAACCTACTAGCACTCCCGACGTAGCTTGAACTGTAGGTTAACGTTTACCTATTTTGAGAGGACCCATAATGCCGTGAGGTCAGACTGCGACAGTCGCTCATAATGATTCTAAGGGGAACACAATAAGGTGAGGGCCTTATTCCTTAGAGGCCCTTAGTCTCCCACAAGTTCACCTGGTGGAGTATTGACTCAAGAAGGGAACGTCGTGCAAGAAAAATGGAAAGAGGCGAGTAGCACCCTTGGAGCACGTAGTGCGTCTTGAAGGGCACGTCGCGCAAGGGAATGGATGAGGCGAGTGGCACCCTTGGAGAACCTAGTGCATCCTAAAGGGAACGTCGCATTGTTAATGATAATTGAATGAACCTAGATGGCCTTAGGACAAATAACGTGATAAGAAATTTTTAAAAACAATTTCCCTAATAAAATGTCACCCAGCACGAAAATTTAAGGTCTAGGTCTAAATTATGCTAGTGGTAAAATTTTATCTATTTTAAAATATGTATATATAGATATATATAATATATGTATATATATATAAAAAATAAAAACAAAATAAATAATAAATATAGTCTTCGTTAAATCTTGTAACAAGAAGTGAGTAAGCAATTTAATTGATTCATAAAAATCTGTTGGAATACAATTTAAAAGGGGAAAAGGGAAAAAGTTTATTTATACACTTGCCAATTTGAGTTCTAAATGAAAAGGGGAAAGAGGGAAATCTAAAATATTAAGGAAACTAGGAAAAGAGGGAAACATAAAAAGAAAAGGGAAACATGAGGGGAAAAGAAGAAAGTCAAACTTAGTAAGGTATCTAACATTTAAGAGCTTTCTAATTTAAACTGAACTAGCTATTTAATAATGGGGAAAGTCATTAAAACCGGTAAGGGAATTTGGGGACACCTAGGAGCGATTCTAGGAGTGACTCTAGGTGGGTGAGTGAAATAGGGGTAATTAATTAATTAAAGAAATTAATTTATGGAGGAATGAAGGGGATGGATGACACTTGTATGAGGAGGTTTTTTAGGATTTAATTTATTAAAAATTAATTTAAATGGGATTTTGGAAAGGTAAAGGAGTTGGAAACTCTATATAATGGAGGGAGGAGAAGGAGGAAGGATCTTTTCTATTTTGTGTAATGTTACGTTGCAGAAATCTATACTTGACTGAATGAGCTTGTGGGAGTTGGGATACCCAGGTCGGCGAGGAGTGGTAGCTCAATCTTGTGAGGCAAGCTAGTAGCTAGCTGAATCTATGTATTGTGTGTGTGGCCCCTTTGCATCTCAGTGGGATAAGGGGGAAGAAGAGTACCCCTAGCATTGGCTGGGAGGTACCAGTGAAGTCTAACTAGTTGGAAAGCGGGAGTTGCACGGAGCACGCGGGACACCAACTCAGAACGGGCATTTGGGAAATGGTTCACTTTCTTTATTTTTGCATGGTAGATTGTTAGTATGATTTATGCTTTTGGATATGCATGTTTAATTGGGTAAGGAAAATGATTATCTTAGAGTTCTAGTTGATGACTGAAATTTTCCCATAGTCATTAGCTTATTCTCGGTTTTCCCATGGTCTTCGATCCCAGCATGTCTTAATCGTCTTGTGGTTTTTGATTGTGATTGATTGTATTCTATTTTGCCTTCATCCCCAGCTCATCAGTTTGTGCCTAAGTAGTTGGCTAGGAGCCTGATCTACGGTTGTCGCTCCAACGCCAACAAACCTATGGATATCAACGCCCCGATTTGTTATGTGTGGATGATGGGCAAAGGATGTTTCTTGTCAACCATCCACCTTTGATGTTTTTCCTTGGCTGATGGTTCACCTTGTGCCCTGATGCATTTGTTTAACCCTGCAAATGTGATTGTTGGCGATTTTTTCCCTTAAACTTGGCGTGCTTATATCTTGTCATTATCTCCTTTTTTTTACCCCGTTTTTATATCTTCATGGATCAATTTTGACCCTGTGTTTTTATTCTTGGAAAATTTATAACTGTGCATTTGTATTGAAGGATAAATTTTAACCCTGTATTTTTATTCTTGGATAAATTATAATTTGCGTTGTATTTGTATTCTAACAATGAAAAAATGATTTGATTTCCCTGCCTACATTGTATAAATGGTATCCTAGAAATGAGAAACGTTTTGTTATTCCTGTCTGCAATTGTTTTTGCTTGGGTTGAGATTTAATTTTCCATGCTTTTAATTCTTTGAAAAAGATTTAGTTATGATCCCCATCGATGCCTTTGGTTGGGTATCCTAGGCGATTGAAAACATTTATCACTGTCTGTGTTTCTTGTTGTTACCACAAATTTAATTTCCATGATTTTAATACTATTTTTTTTTTCCACGATTTGATTGTCACGGTTTTTTATTCCCGCATGGTTACCACGGTTATATCATCACAATTTTATTACACAGGTTTTTGTTATTAGACTTGACCACCCATGAAATTGCTCCAAAATATTTGTTGAGTGGATGTTAACGCCCATGATTTTTTTTCTCCCAACCGTTTGCTGAGTTGTTGTTAATGCCCACAATATTTTTGCTTGAAAACATTGAGTGAGTGGCTATAGAAATCACCCATGAATTGAGCCATTTAAATCATAAATTTACTTGTTGGAATGACCACGGTTTTGATAATTAAAAATTAACTGTGTTGTTGTATAAATCACCCACGAATTTATCCATTTAAATCATAAATTTACTTGTTGTGAATCGACCACTTTTGCCTCTAAAAACTTGTCTGCGTTTTCCTGTTGAAGGCCCAAGAATTTTCCATTCAATGAGTGGCTAAGGTTGTTGTAAATTCCCATAGTTTTTCCCAACCAAGATTGACTGTAATTGCCGTAGTGCCCACAAATTTTGCTGTTAAAACTGATGACTGTGTTGTCGCCTTAATTGACCACAAAATTGCCATGATTTAGATGACTGCTTTTCCTGTTATCCACCCCAAATTCGCCACCAATTGTGGGCTGCATTTGTGGTTGAAAGGCCTCGATTTTGCCTCAATTGTTGACTACCCCTTTAACCTAGAAATGACAATAATGGCTACATCTATGTCTTGGGTCCATTAATTTCCTTGATTTTTGCCAGCGAATTAAATGGTTAACAGTTGGGTAAATGCCTTGTTATTGCTAGATTCATTGTTATGTATTTGTCATATTAAATGCAAGAACAATTGCTACGACAAGGTTAATGGTCGATCGTTTCCTTTTTGATGTTAATTTCCATGTTAATTGAAATGCTAAATGCTATATTACTTGCCTTATTAATAGCCAGAACAATTGCTACAACAATGTTAATGGTCAATAGATTCATTCTTATTGATTAAATGCCACAACGAGTTAAATGGTTAGCAGTTAGGTAAATCGCCTTGTTATTGCGCTATTAATTGTTATGTTAACACTGATGTGAATTGCCTTGTTACTAATATATCAATTGCATGTTAACTAACATGTTAAATGACTTTTTATTTCTATATTACTTGTTATGAAAACAATCATGTAAACTATCTTGTTATTTCTAAATTAATTGTTATGTTATTCATTATGATAATTGCCTTGTTAAAATGCTACAACAATGTTAATAGTAAGCAGTTTCCTTCTCAATGATAGTAGACAACCAACATTGTTAGTTCGGTCAGTATAAATAAACTACATGTTGAGATTTAATTGTTCATAAGTGTTATAATGATAGAATTCTACTTTAAGATTGTTAATGTTGTTATTTAAGTTAATGACTAGTTGTAACTTAGACGTGCCCCGTCTAGAATGGAAACTCATGTTAAAATAGATTGTAATCATTGACTAGTTAGACTGGGGGATTGGTTGGGTCATGGACGATGTTGAAATTTGGCTTAAATCATCCCTTGTCTTCATTCTGGCACTTCGTCGACCTGTTGTTGGGTTATGGGTGTGGTTTCTTCTCAGTATTTGGTTTCTAGCGCGTCAAATTTATATAGATTTCTTAGTCCAGATAGGATGTGTTGCACCAAGGTTATTGACGCATCTATCACGTGGGAACGACATGATTCCTGATTAGGGGATCATGGCGCACCCTGGGGGATAGCGGAGAATGAGATCTTGGCCGGAGTAGGTTCCTTTGTGTGAGTGTTGTCGAGCATGCGAGTTGCTTTTGGCGCAAGGGTCGAACGCCTTCAGGCATTGGGTCCACATGCCTTGAGGTTCTAATATTTGTTTGTCTAGGCTGTGATGTCAAGATGAGGATGTTGTCCCTTAGCTTGTAGGCATGGTCGTGTTGTGTCAGGTGGGTAGTTGTCCTCCTTGTTATTTTGTGCATGTTTTGCCAGTTGTCTTTGTGCCTGTGTGTGGTGTCATAGTAAACTATTGCCTGGACTGTGTGCTTGCGTTCATCGTTAGTGGTGTGGTTAAACTATTTTCATTGTCACCTCTTGCCTCTTAACTCCTAAAAATAAAAAACAAAAAAAAATTCACTTGTTGTTGTAACGATGGGGTCATTACATATGGTATCAGAGCCGGTTCAACCCGCGACTTGGGATCACTATGGATTTCATTGATATGATTTGATTATAATGTTGCTAACTAAGTTGACTTGTATTCATGCAGGTAATCATGGTTAGAGGACATCATGGAGGCAGACGATGGGGTGCTAGGGGAGGAGGTGCGACACCTCCAGTAGCATCCACGTCTGAGGGGTCTAACCCCTAGGGACACAAACAGGTTGTCAGGTATCGGCAGATAGCAGTGGGGGATGTGGTTGGAATGATGAGATATTTCTAGAACATGTCAGAGGCACTAATCAACCATTTGGACAGAGACGAGGGTCCACCGGGTGCTCCGGTCGGTACTGGTAGCGTTCACCATGAGCTCAAGAAGGTCAAATTTCCTGAGTTCTCTGGTGCCCCGGATGATGCAACCATCGAGGCATGGTTGGAGAATATGGTGATGTTATTTGAACTTCATGACTATACCTCCAACATGAAGGTCCACATGGCGGTCTTTCAACTAAAGGGGAGTTCTCTTCTATTGCGGAAGACGCTTCTACTGCAACTGAACATGGCCGTTGAAAATGTGTCATGAGAACTATTCAAGGAATGGTTCCAAGAGAGGTACCGATTAAAGGAATTCATTGAGCGTTAGCTCAATGAGTTCAAAACCTTACGATAGGGTGGTCGTACGGTGCCCGAGTACGAGGCCCATTTTATGGAGCTACTTCGATATGCTCTGCACCTTAATACTGGGAAACTTAAGGTCAACAGGTTCGTGTTCGGCCTTATTGGAAACTTACATGAAAAGGTTAGGATTCTGATGCCTCAAACCTTGTATGATGTTGTCTAGAAGGCCCTCATAGCAGAGGAGGAGCTTATCAGTAGGGGCCAGAGTAGGACTCTGGCAAGACCAGCAGGGAAGGTGTCAATGGGTGCACAGCAACATCAAACACCAACAATTCATACGTCGAGATATCGTGGCTTCCAGAGGGGATGCACTTTCACTACACCTCGGCGGTCGACGCCTAAATAGAGGACACCTTATCGAGGACCACAACATCAACAAAAACATTGAACGTAGTAGTAGTAGTTTAGGCCTATTCAGCAAAACAAGCCAAGATTCCAGGCCAGTGGGCCGTCATTTTCTACTTCAGGTAGCAGGAGTACTGGACCGAAGAAAGGGTGTTGGACATGTGGGGATCCACACTACCAATGCGACTGCTCGATGGAGAGGACTAGAGTGTCTAGATCAGTTGGACCCACTACTGTGGGAGATATGGGAAAGGCCCATCGGATTCATGCAGTTGTGAATAAAATTCAGGTAGAGCACCATTCGATTGTGCTCAAGACATCAGGTACTGTTGCTGACCAGATCCTTAGTATTTTCATTAATCCCGGTGCTACTGAGAGTTTCATCTCAGGTGTCGCGATAAAAAGGATTAAGGTAAAGGTAGTTGAACAAGATGAGTTTAGCTTCATAGATATGGCTTCGGGAGCCAAACAGACGGTTGGAAGAAAGGTTACGGGCTTTACCCTTAAACTGGGAGAGATTGTCACCAGGGCCAACTTGTATGTCACGATCTTAGGATCTTATGACGTCGTGATTGGTATGGAATGGCTGGAATCACATGAGGCGATACTCAACTATAATACGAAATGGTTGATATTGGTCGATCATGAGGGACAAAGACAAGTGATTGTAGGTCGGAACCAGGTAGTTTCCTTGAGGTTCATCTCTTTCTTGCAGCTACGGAAGAGAATGCGCAAGGGGTGTAAATTTTATGCTATCCTTGCGTTAAATGAGAAGGGAGTAACAAAAGGTCTTGAACACCTTTCGGTGGAGAGAGAGTTTGCAGATGTCTTTCTGGAGGAGTTTCCTAGGATGCTGCCAGAGAAGGAATTGGAGTTTACTATATACCTAAAAATGGGGACTGAACTGATAGCTAGAATGCCTTATCGGATGTCGACCTTGGAGTTACAAGAGTTGAGAATGAAATTGAATGAGTTGTTGGACCTAGGACTGATACTTCCAAGTGTATCACTGTGGGGTGCCTTGGTTATTTTCATATGAAAGAAGGATGGGTCGTAGAGGCTCTGCATTGACTACCCTCAATTGAATCAGGAAATGATCAAGAATCAGTATCGATTTTTGAGGATTGATGATCTATTCGATCAGATTAAGGGTACGACGATGTTTTCAAATATTGATTTGCGATCAAGGTATCACCAGTTATGGATCAAGGAGGATGATGTCCCTAAGACCTCCTTTAAGACAAGGATTAGACATTACGAGTTTACTGTTTTACTATTTGGACTGACGAACACCCCAGGGGTATTCATGATTTTGATGAACGGGGTGTTCCGTGAGTACATGGACAAGTTCATCCAAGTATTCATTGATGATATTTTGATTTACTCTTGGGCGATGGAGGAGCATGAAGAGCACTTGCGCTTGGTACTCCATTGTCTGCGAGAGTACAAATTGTATGGGAAGTTGTCCAAATGCTCATTTTATCAATCAAAGATTCACTACTTGGGGCATATCATCTTTGGCGAAGTTATCGTCGTGTATCTAGCAAAGGTCAAGGCTATTATGGAATGGCCTGCACCGACGAATGTCCTGGAAGTACGTAGCTTCATGGGTTTAGCAGGATACTATAGACAGTTTGTCAAGGGATTTTTGAAGATATCAAATCCAATCACGAAGTTGCAGAAGAAGAACAAAAAGTTTGTTTGGACCGAGAAATGCGTAGAATATTTTAGGAGGCTCAAGGAGCTGTTGACAACGACACCGATACTAAAAGTCCCTGACATGGACATAGAATTCTTGGTATGCACTGACACATCCAAGGAGGTCTTAGGAAGAGTCTTGATGTAAGATGGTCAAGTTATCGCTTACATATCGAGGAAACTGAGAATGCATGAGGAGAACTACATGACACACAATTTGGAATTGTTAGCCATTTCATATGCCTTGAAGTTTTGGAGACACTACCTTGTTGGATGAAAGTTTGAAATAAATATGCATCACTATGGACTACAACACATATTTACGCAAAGCGACCTGAATGCGCGACAACGACGTTGGTCAGAATTGCTTAGAGAGTACGACTTCGAGATTACTTACATAAAACAGACAGTGAACTGAGTGGTAGATGCGTTGATTTGAAGACCACACATCTTTCTGGTGTTGCCCCTTCAGATGAATATACGTGAAAAGATTCTAACTTTACAACGTGAAAATGATTGGTACAAGGAGGTAGAGGATTTTATCGGAAAACACACAATGATGGTACCAAGATTTGAAGGATTCACATTTGACAACGATAGATTATTGAGGTTTAAAAATTGGATTTACATAATGTCGAACGAAGAGTTGAAGATGTTGATCCTAAGCGAGGCTCATAGAGCCATCTACATGGCTCACCCAGGAGTCACGAATATGAGGGCGGACCTTAAACCCTTATTCTTATGGAAGGGATTGAAGGCAGACATAGTCAACTATGTGGCCAAATGTCTAGAATCTCAGTAGGTAAAGGTTGAACATAGACACCTAGTAGGATTACTACAGCCACACACTATTCCAGAATCAAAATGGGAGGTTATTTCGATGGATTGTATTGTTGGATTTCCACTGACAGCAAGGAGACATGACTCAATTTTTGTAGTAGTAGACAGTCTGACGAAGAGTGCTCACTTTATTCCTATGCATATGACGTATCAGGTACCTGACATAGCTAGAGCTTTTATCGGTGAGAATTTGAGGCTACATTGCATACCTAAGAGGATTATATCTGATTGAGGATCGGTGTTTATTGGACGATTTTGGATGAGTTTCCAAGAGCCCTTGGGAACCCAACTTAACTTCAGTACTGCATATCACCCGGATACTGACGGGTAGATCAAACAAATGAACCAGACCTTGGAGGACATGTTGCGCATGTATGTGATGGACCAACAAAAGCATTGGGAAGAATTCTTACCATTGGTGGAATTCGGTTATAACAAGAGTTACCAAAGCACCATTAATATGACGCCTTTGGAGTTCCTTTATGGGCGACCATGTCGGACACCTTTGAGTTGGGATCGGATTGAGGATAGGGTCCTAGTGGGACCAGAATATATCCAAGAAATGGAAGAGAAAATCCAAACAATAAGACAAAGGATTAAAGAAGCGCAGGATCGAGAGAAGAGTTATGTCGATGCGCAACGTTTCGATCGTCGTTACGAGGTTGGTGATTAAGTATTCTTGCAGGTTAAACCGCATAAGAGTTCGATGAAGTTTTGGAAGGGAGATAAACTCTCTAGTAGGTTCGTCAGACCCTTAGATATTGTGGAGATAAAGGGGCCCGTGGCCTATCGACTAGACTTGCATGATTCTTTGAGGCGTATGCACAACGTTTTTCACGTATCTGTTTTGAGACATTATATTAGTGATCCTACACATGTTATTGACATGAGTTCTTTGCAGGTAGCAAATGAGGGGGCGCTCATGGATGAGCCGATGCGCATCTTGGATCACCACATTCAACAACTATGGTGTCCAACAGTAGATCGGGTCAAGGTCCAATGGGACAACTATAATCCACACTCGATGACCTGGGAGGACGCATATGATATGCACCAACAGTTTCCATTTTTGTTTGATAGATAGACTTATGGTACTGTGATACACATTATTTCAACATTTATACTGTGAAACTTTAGGATGAAGTTTAGACCTAGAGGGGGTGTATGTAACATCCCGCTCTGGTGCAATGAGCAAAATTATTCTTTGAGGACACTTGCTTACAAGTGATCTGGATTATTATTCTATTAAAACATTTGATTATGATTATGAGGCATTATGCGTTGATCTCATGTTGTTTTACTGCACTGACATAGACAGGTGCTATTGACTCAATTTTACTGAGTGTGCAGGATTTCAGACCTCGAGGATGCAGAGGCATCGATGGAACCCCTTGGACTCTGGATCGAGTCGGGGAGTGAACTAATGAGGTTTGATTGTTATACATTTGATATTAGTGCATCTGATTAGATGATATGATATGGATATATTTCTGACATGATTCGTTGATGATGCAGTTTGATGATAACTTGTCGACCAAACTCACATGTGGAGTAGAGGGGTCAAAAATGACTACCAGATATGTTGAGGGAGAGGTGTGGACAACAACCCTACCACAGCCTACTAGCACTCTCACCATGGCTCGAACTATAGGTTAATGTTTACCTAGTTTGAGAGGACCCACAATGCTGTGAGGGAAGATTGCGACAGTCGCTCATGATGATTCTAAGGGGTGTGCAATAAGGCGAGGGCCTTATTCCTTAGAGGCCCTTAGTCTCCCACAAGTTCACCTAGCGGAGTATTAAGTCTAGGGGTTTTTGATGTCTACCAAGTCAGCCAAGAGGCGAGTGGCACCCTTGGATCACATGGTGCATCCTGAAGGGAACATCACGCAAGAAAAATGGAAAGAGGTGAGTGGCACCCTTGGAGCACGTAGTGCATCCTGAAGGGCACATCGCACAAGGGAACAGATGAGGCGAGTGGCACCCTTGGAGCACCTAGTGCATCCTGAAGGGCACGTCACATTGTTAATGATAATTGAAAGAACTTATATGGCCTTAGGACAAATAATGTGATAATAAATTTTTAAAAACAATTTCCCTAATAAAATGTTGCCCATCACGAAAATTTAAGGTCTAGGTCTAAATTATGCTAGTGGTAAAATTTTATCTATATTAATATATATATATATATATAAAATAAAAATAAAAACAAAATAAATAATAAATATAATCTTCGTTAAATATTGTAACAAGAAGGGAGTAAGAAATTTAATTGATTTATAAAAATATGTTGGAATAAAATTTAAAAAGGGAATTAATTGTTTTATTATTTTATGATAATTTAAAAAAATTTAATTAAAAAGGGAAAAGGGAAAAAGTTAATTTATACACTTGCCAATTTGAGTTCTAAATTAAAAGGAGAAAGTGGGAAATCTAAATTATTTAGGAAACTAGGAAAAGAGGGAAACATAAAAAGAAAAGGGAAACACAAGGGGAAAAGAAGAAAGTCAAACTTAGTAAGGTATCTAGAATTTAAGAGATTTCTAATTTAAAGTGAACTAGCAATTTAATAATGGGGAAAGTCATTAAAACTGGTAAGGGAATTTGGGGACACCTAGGAGCGATTCTCGTAGTGACTCTAGGTGGGTGAGGCAAATAGGGGTAATTAATTAATTAAATAAATTAATTTATGGAGGAGTGAAGGGGATGGGTGACACGAGGAGGATTTTTAGGATTTAATTTATTAAAGATTAATTTAAATGGGATTTTGGAAAGGTAAAGGAGTTGGAAACTCTATATAATGGAGGGAGGAGAAGGAGGAAGGATCTCTTCTATTTTGCATAATGTTACGCTGCAGAAATATATACTTGATTGACTTAGCTTGTGGGAGTTGGGATACCCAACTTGGTGAGGAGTGGTAGCTTGGCCTTGCGAGGCGAGATGGGAGCTAGTTGAATCTTTGAATAGCATGTGTGGCCCCTTTGCGGCTCGGGGGTTTAATGGGGAAGAATATTACCCCTAGCGTTGGTTGGGAGGTACCGGTGAAGTTTCATTAGTCGGCAAGCGGGAGTTTCACGGAGCGTGTGGGACATCAACTCAAGGTAGGCATTTGGGAAATGGTACGCTTTATTTATTTTTGCATGGTAGATTGTTAGTATGATTTATTCTTTTGGATCTGCATGTTTAATTGGGTAAGGAAATTGATTGTCTTAGCATTCTAGTTAATGACTTAAATTTTCCCATAGTCGTTAGCTCGATCTTGGTTTTCCCATTTTCTTTGATCCCGACATGTCTTGATCGTCCTGTGGTTTTTTATTGTGATTGATTGCAGTCTATTTTTCCTTCGTCCCTAGCTCATCAATCCATGCATGAATAGTCGGCCAAGACCCTGATCTACGGTTGTCGCTCCGACGTTAATAGAGATATGGATCTCAATGCCCTGCTTTTTTATTTGTGGATGATGGGCGAAGGATGTTTCATGTCACGCTTCCACCTCTGATGTTTGTCCTTGGTGATGGTTTGCCTTGTGCCCTGATGCATTTATTTAACCCTACAAATGTGATTGTTGGTGAATTTTTTCCTTAAACTCGGCATGCTTATATCCCGTCATTATCTCATTTTTTTTTACCCCGTTTTTATATCTTGATGGATCAATTTTGACCCTGCATTTTTATTCTCGGACAATTTATAACTCTGCATTTGTATTGAAGGATAAATTTTAACCCTGCGTTTTTATTCTTGGATAAATTATAATCTGCGTTGTATTGGTATCCTAACAATGGAAAAACGATTTCATTTCCCTGCCTACGTTGTATAAATGGTATCCTGGAAATGAGAAACGTTTTGTTATTCCTGTCTGCAATTTTTTTTTCTTGGGCTGCGATTTAATTTTCCATGCTTTTAATTCATTGAAAAAGATTTAGTTATGATCCCTATCGATGCCTTTGGTTGGGTATCCCAGACGATTTAAAACATTTATCATTGTCTACATTTCTTGTTGTTACCATGAATTTAATTTCCGCGATTTTAATACTTAGTTTTTTTTCCCATGATTTGAATGTCATGAATATTTATTTCTACACAGTTACCACGGTTATATCATCATGATTTTATTACACAGGTTTTTATTACCAGACTTGACAACCCACAAAATTGCTCCAAACCGTTTGCTGAGTGGTTGTTAACGCCCATGATTGTTTTTCTCCCAACTGTTTGTTGACTGGCCGTTAACACCCATGATTTGTTTTCTTGAAAACGTTGACTGAGTGGCTGTAGAAATCACCCACGAATTTATCCATTTAAATCATAAATTTACTTGTTGGAATGACCACGGTTTTGATAGTTAAAAATTGACTGTGTTGCTATAGAAATCACCCACAAATTTAGCCATTTAAATCATAAAATTACTTGTTGCGAATCGACCACTTTTTCTTTTAAAAACTTGTCTGCATTTTCCTATTGAAGGCCCACAAATTTTCCATTCAATGCCTGGATGAGGTTGTTGTAAATGCCCACAATTTTTTCCAACGAAGATTGGCTGTAATTACAATAGCACCCATGAATTTTGTTGTTAAAACTCATGACTGTGTTTCCACCTTAATTGACCATGAAATTGCCATGATTTAGATGACTTCTTTTCCTATTATCCACCCCAAATTCGCCACCAATTTTGGGCTTCATTTGCGGTTGAAAGGCCTCGAGTTTTCCTCAATTGTTGACTTCCCCTTTAACCTAGAAATGACAATAATTGATACAACGATGTCTTGGGTCCATTAATTGCCTTGATTTTTGCCAGTGAATTAAATGGTTAACAGTTGGGTAAATGCGTTGTTATTGCTAGATTCATTGTTATGTATTTGTCATATTAAACTCCAGAACAATTTCTACTGCCTTATTAAATCATATTAAATCATATTAATTGCTACTGTCATATTAAATCGCCTTGTTATTGTGCTATTAATTGTTATGTTAATAGTCACGAGAATTGCCTTGTTACTGATATATAAATTGCATGTTAACTAACACGTTAAATGAATTATTATTTCTATATTACTTGTTATGACAACAGTCATGTAAACTATCTTGTTATTTCTAAATTAATTGTTATGTTATTCATTATGTTAATTGCCTTGTTAAAATGATACAACGATGTTAATAGTAAGAAGTTTCCTTCTCAATGATAGTATACAACTAGCATTGTTAGTTCGGTCAGTATAACTAGAATACATGTTGAGATTTAATTGTTCATAAGTGTTATAATGATAGCATTCTACTTTAAGATTGTTAATGTTGTTATTTAAGTTAATGACTAGTTGTAACTTAGACGTGCCCCGTCTAGAATGGAAACTCATGTTAAAATAGATTGTAATCCTTGACTAGTTAGATTGGGGGATTGGTTGGGTCATGGATGATGTCGAAATTTGGCTTACGTCATCCCTTGTCTTCATTCTGGCGCTTCGTCGACCTGTTGTTGGGGTATGGGTGTGGTTTCTTCTCAGTATTTGGTTTCTAGCGTGTCGAATTTATCTAGATTCCTTGGTCCAGATAGGATGTGTTGCGCCAAGGTTATTGACACATATATCACCTGGGAAATACATGAATCCTGATGAGGGGATCATGGCACGCCCTTGGGGATAGCGACAAATGAGATCTTGGTCAGAGTAGGTTCCTTTGTGTGAGTGTTTTTGAGCGTGCAAGGGTCGAACGCCTTCAGGCATTAGGTCCACGTGCCTTGAGGTTCTAGTCTTTGTTCGTCTAGGTCGTGATGTCGAGACGGGGATGTTGTCCCTTAGAATGTAGGTGTGTTGATGTTGTGTCGGGTGAGTAGGCATCCTCCTTGTTATTTTGCGCATGTTTTTTGAGTATTCTTTGTGCCTATGTGTGGTGTCATAGTAACCTGTTTTCTAGACTGCGTGCTTGCGTTCATCATCATTTGTGTGGTTAAACTATTGTCGTCATCACCTCTTGCCTCTTAACTCCTAAAAATAAACAAAAAAAAAATTTCGCTTGTTGTCGTAATGATGGGGTCATTACAATTATTTTGAGAAGTGGATTTAGAGACATTTACAGTAACTTGGGGCATCATCAATGGTAGGTTCCATCACATGTGATAGCGGGTATACATGAATGACACCTAATTGATTAAGTCTCCTAAGTGTTTGACATCATATCATATGTTCACAATTTATAGAATGTAATTTGTACACTTGCTATCACCTTGTCAATATTATAATATACATCTATATTCTTCCCCCCTTTCCCCCTTGTGCCCCAATACCTGTGTACTTGAAAATATATTTCCATGCATAAATATTAGAATTGGTAGGAGATTGATTAACCTAAAGATTTATTTAGAGTTTCATGTGTATTTCAATTTACCTTGTTTATCTAGAAATTTAAAGTGGAATGATAGAGATTTTAATTGTTTGATGTGTGTGAAAGTTTGATCTTGAATCTAGATTTGGAATTAACCAATTTTCTCACAAGGTGAAGGACAAATGTTAGTGTAAAGGTATTTCTCTTATGTTTTTTTATTTGACTTTTTTTTATGCATATGGTCCCTAGGGAAAGGCATATGGTGATCTATCCTTCTTTCTATTGGTGAGCTCAATATACTGATCATGGACTTGCATTAGAGTAGGTAGATTTACCTTTAACAAAGGCACAACCATATTTCATTATCATAAACCTTCTCCATGAAGGGTACACAAAATGTAACTATGATGAAACTCATTGGACATGTGCTCCACTAGTAGGAATATAAAAAAAAATACATAAAATACAAATGTTGACCTCCACAAGTCATCCCACTGTAGTAAGGAACATGGGTGATTCGGAGGGCATTGGCACCAAGCTTCATACTTTCCATTACAACAATAGGTGTATCCATCACAAAGGTTGATCTTGTTGTAGATGCAATACACTAAGAGGTGGTTGACTATTATTCTTTACTACAACAAAAAAATAGAATGTGTGTGTATATACAAAGGATAAAGAACTATTTGAACTAGAAGTGACATTGTCTTTAGAGGTATGACCAGAGAGCGAATCAATTAAACACTTTGTAAATACATGTAATTCCTCAACAAATATTGTGGCAATGGGATCTAAGTGAACATAGTCAAAATTGTGTATGGATGAGCAATTATTGATGAGCCTATACATGCTTACATTTAGGATTATTATATATATATATTATATATTATATATATATATATATATATATAATTTATAAATTATATAAATTAAAATATATAATTTATAAATTATATATATTATATAATATATAAATAATATAACAACAATAAATAAATAAATAAACCAAAACAAAACAACATAAAAAAGAAAAAACCAAAATCAAACTACACTATCACTACGTGACTATCGCACTCATATTTTTGAAATGGCACGAATAGTTGCACGCACACACACAGAGTGGAGGGTAGCAGAGGAGAAGGAGGCACGTACACACACAGAGTGGAGGGTAGCAGGGGAGAAGGAGGGAGAGGAGCACGAGAGAAGGAGGGAGAGGCGCACAGAGGAGGGAGAGGAGCACGAAGAAGGAGGGAGAGGCGCACAGAGAAGGAGGGCACATGGGATAAATTTCTCTCATGGATATTCCATAGAATTCCCTGGAAAAAACCATGGTATGTAACCCTCCTTTCTAATCAATGTTTTTGGATATTGGAATTCCTCAATTTTTTGTCTGGATTATGGAAATTTCGACCTGCATTATAATAATTTTGAATCTGTGTTATGGAAATTTCGACCTACATTATGGAAAATTTTGACCTGTATGTTGTTGACCCCATGATTTTTGAAGGTATGAAGGTAACCCACAATGTCCCAAAAATGGTGCTGCAAAAATAGTCTCTAAACCCTAAACCCCCAAATAGAATTAGAGTGACTAAGAGCTAGTGGAATTAGAGTGATTTTTCACTCATTGCACAACTTGTTCATGGGACCAAAAATGGAATTAGAGCGAGTGAGGGAGTTAGTGGTGTTGGGGTAAGAGCTAAGGACCACTTCCCAAATAACCAAGGAGAGGCAGTCATACTTGGATGTGGTTGATCTAAGGGCCTTGAAACTAGAGAATGGTGGAAGGATATCTCAAAGGTGAGTAGCATAGAGGAATATCATGGGCCCTTTCATGAAAATATATGGTGTTACAAGGAGTACCCGAAGGGGTAGGGGGTTGGAGGGGTTAATACAAATGGAAAATGAGAGTGAATCCATGTTGTTGACACCTATTCCCTTGAATAATTACACTCCACGAACTGATATAGTGTCATGTTGATACAATGATCTGGTTGCCCATTTATTGATAAAACAACAATAAAGGAGGTTCATTATGTATAATTTTCACATGGCTTTATTCAATTCAACTCATGTATGTGGATCAACACACTTTTCCTACACCCTCACTCTAGTTGATTGTTTCACTTTTACACACTATTTTTCATGAGCTCCATTCTCATGGCTCTTATCCATGACATTTCTCTCTCAACTCACATATCTCTATGGTAAGACAACAACAACCAGATTTTGTACATAAGAAATCTTTCCTAGATTATAAGTTTATAATCCCTATGTTATATGAAATTACCACTTTGGAATTTGACAATATATACTTACCACTTTTTTATATCAGTTGTGCACTTATCGATCATGGGAAAGAATACAATTGCAACTGGTACTATGTTGGGAACATTGCAACTGATGCATGTCCTATGCACACAAATATATATACTTTGGACACCTATCTCTAGGCATTGGTTTGGTTTTTTTCTTCCTCATCCAACAACCTATTCTATCAATCTAACTCAGCAACTGCATAACTCATATATATGTATATATGTTTTATAGATTTCTCTTCTAATGTAGTTTTTAAATATCAAACAAGATAAAATTTCACATATGCAATTTGATACATGGTGTCATTCTCTCCATGAGTAGTTTCCATGGCAACGAATCATCCAAATATTTACCTACACTTTCCTAGCACACATAATATTGGATAATGAAACTTTATACTTATGAAAAAACTCAATTCATATAGGTCGGGTTACTTGAGGTCTACTCGTCTACCTTAGCTACTCTTGGTATTAGTTTTGGTTCTCTTTATCTCAATGCCCACCCAAAACAAACATATTCAACATCAACATTGATCTAGTTCATTAGATACTACCCTCCCACCCAGATTCATTTGATGTATAGTGTTGGGTTATTTTGAGATCTTCCTTCCACCCCAACAAATCTTGGAAGCATTCATTTAATTTTTTTGGCTCAATTACCACCCAACATGATTCTTTTTTGCAACATTTAATATATTTTGTTCTATTGGACCAACACCTACACAAAATATTGAGTGAATAAATACTTTGTGTTTTCTCATAGGTTGGGCTCCAACTCTAGATTCAAAAGTCCTGCATGTCAAGAACTATCTTTTCAATGTTTATCTTTAGCTATAATATAATATGAAGATCGTTGGCCTAACATTTCCTTCTCCCTAGATGGAGTGTAGGTACAACCAAATATGTATCTATCATACCTATCATCTAGCTCGAGCAATGAAATTTTGAGAGGGACAAGGGAAAACATATCCAACACATGTAACAAGGCAAAATCAACTAGAGGTGAAAAGGTCAGAAGAAAGTTTGGTAGGTGCATGAAATTCTTTCTTGTTGAAGGAGGATCATGCTCTTATGACGATGAGAGCATGGGTGACATTGAGGTTCCCTTGAGGTACAAACACCTACTGAAACAGTGGGTACCCAAGGAACTGCCAGAGTTGGACACCAACTTCTGTGTTAATCAGAGGATGTATCACATTGCTCCGTCATCCATCCATGGCCTTGGTTTATTCTCCATGGACGACATAAAGGTAAAATATGCTGGATTGGTTGAATTGTTTGAGTATGTTGGAACATGTTACACTTATGGACTATGGTTGAGGCTGGTCCAATATATGCCTAGTATGCAGAGATATGCACTCACCGCAAATTATATACAACTGCAAGACAATAATAAAAATAAAGGAGCGACTATGTATATTTATGGAAGGCCAAATGCATCAAGGAATATTGCAGGTCTTATAAATAGTACAAGGCCTAAGATGACAAGAAAGGAACCCAATTTCATTTTTGAGGAGCGTGAAGGTAATAGGATATTTGTATGTGCGGTGAAAACAATAATGGCAGGCAAAGAGTTGTTGGTCGATTACAATCTGAATTGAGTCGACCCAGGAACGTCTTCTTTTTCTTTGGTACAAAACCCATTATACCCAAACTTAAAAAGGGATTACTTAATTTGTGAATGTTTCATTTGTGACAAAATTTTATTTTATTTCTGAATGTTCCATTTGCTAATTTTTTCTCGATGTTTCATTTCCAAATATTTGCTAATTTGT
>ML777861.1:702591-715748 GCA_009831015.1 Picea engelmannii
GAAAAAGGACTTGAGCATGGAAAATATGTTGATCAGGGAAAAGGCTCCATTCCTAGCACTGGATCGACTGAAAACGAATAATATATAAGAAACGAAGAGATATTTGATTCTAGATACCCCTTGCAGACAATATAATTGTCCCTAAGAAAGGTCAATAGGGAATTTTGGGATTTTGTCGTTGCTGGGCCCGAAACAGATGAGGATTTCCTAAGGATAGATTGACTACATGTTAAGATAGAAAATTATGGGGTAAGTCATCTCATCTAACAATATCAATTTTTGGATTTAAATTTTGTAATTTGATATATGCAATTAACACATATTTCTCATTGTAGAATTTTGTGAGATCAATGAGAGGGGAAGGGGAAGGTCCTGGTAGTAGCAGCAAGACTGAAATAGTGAACCCGCATGGCCATGTATCCACGAGGCTATTTTCCACCCCAAGTGTGTCTCCTGAGACCAATTCTATACCTTCTAGGGGTGATGCCACGCCCCCACAGCACACACCAGATCATGCAGGTGGTGTACATGATCATGGAATTGATCACTCTTTCATTGATTGTTACCTTGGTGCTACACGTATCCAAAGCACATGAACAACATCGGTATCATTTTTGGTTGAGCAGGACATGGTTCCTCTAAAAATAGTACAACTACTAGGTATTTAATATATGTCTTTATCGATATTCATGTTATATAATTGTTTAAACAATCACATATCAATGAGATTTAAATTACTAATGATGATGATGTTTTACAGGAAACAATGTGTTCCACAATAGTTTGCATGAATATGCATGAGAACGTTTTGGGCCGACCATTTGACTAGGATGGAATTGACAAAATTCCAAATTGAAAATACTTCTTATCTCCATACTGGTTGACAAGTTTCGTGACTCGTTCAATAATCCAAAAGTCATAAAAAGGACTGACAATCATTTGAAACATGTTAGAGAGGCGTATAGGAATAAATTAGTACATGACCCCAAGTGAGAACGCCCTTTGGTTGTCCCCAAGAGGGAGTGTAAAGAAATTATTCTCGATGCAAGAGAATTAGAAATGAAAGAACAAGAGAAGAAACCACTTGGCCCTGGAAGGTAAGAGGTGTTTTCAATTTACTATGATGGTATTTTTTTTACTTTACGAGGAAAACAATCAATATCTAACATATTTCAAAATATTGTGTAGACTCCAAGACACTTCCAAGGAAACAAAGACAAGACAAGACAAACACGACCAATATAAACTGGGCCAAGGTGGTTATGGGAGATTGAAGGCATGAGTTGTAAGTGACTAAATATTTTACTTTTTTTTATCATCATCACAAAATATGTAATTCATTGCAGCTAGTGACTAATGATTTTGATATTTCTCAGTGCAGGGGGATTTGTTTAACGATGAAGCCACATAAGAAGATCTAAATGTCAGGTTCATGCAGGATTTTGATGGCATGGTGGATCAATGAATAATCTTGGGGAAATCACCATGTTTCTCTCTGGAGGACATGGTAAATAAAATGAAATTAAAAACTTTTCGATTAGTTTTTACTCATTGATTACTTGTAATGTAAAAAATATTTTTTATTCATTTAAAATGTAAAATAATGTGTTTCTTTTCCACATTCGCAGGAGAGTAACAATGCTACCAATTCCCCTGGTGTACCTGATGAACCACATCCTAACCCCCATCTTGATTCAAGTGGTGTTTCTGAAGGACCATTACATAGTGGTATGCGCGCATTTTTAATTTTTTTACATTTTTCAATGAGTATTAATATTTAGGGTATATTTTGTACTAAATAATTATATTTCTTCATATGGCAAAGAATGTAGATGCCGATCGAGAGAAGATATCAACAAGCACAGAAACAACAATGTGGCCGCCAACTATTGTTTCTATTGCACCAGGTATAAAACATTGTAATTAAATCTGTATTAATTAAATTTCCCTAGGAACAATGAATAACAATATCACTTGAATTTTTTTTTTTGTTGCAGCAGTGGATGTCCATGTGCATCCTCAACCTCCACACCGAAATACTAGAAGTTCATCATGGTGTGAGGTGTTGAGTACTGATGATGCAACACTTCAAGAAGGCCCAATAACTGTGTGGGATCAGTTAAATTATGATGATGACTTAATTTTTGCTTTCATGGAGACCAAGAAGAAGAAGAAGAAGAAAAACAAATGATTAGAAATTTTATTATTAATATAAATACAATATATTTCTGGTCCAATGTAATGTATTTTGTTTTCCTACATGTCATGAATGTTATTTTCTTTCATGTTTTTTGTTTTAGCACATGGCGATGAATATTGTTTTCTTACATTTAATGCTACTGTCATTTCTAATTATAGTTGTAAAATTTAGATAGATTGGGTATGCAGAAATGAGAGTGATGTGAGAGGGGGGGAGGGGCCAAAAGATATTCCACCTTCATGTGGTTGGTCTTGTTCAATAGAGAATAATTTATTCTCGAAATGAAGAGAATCTCATTCAAGTATTTATATTTAGTCATTAATTTCTAGAGGTTGTTACCTCTTTAATTACTATTCTGAAATATAATTAAGTCATGTGATGAATCGCAGGATGGAGAGAAGTAACATTGGAGGCACTCCATCAATCAAAGGTATGGATCTTGTTAATGACTGGTTTAATGTGATTTTTGGTTGATTTATGACTATCATGATATTTCATAATGAATGTGGAGATCAATGGTTTTTTTTAGGAAATTTGAATTTAAGAAAACAAAGTTATGCTGACTCCACGAGTGTTAAGGATGCATGGCGGTGGGCACAATCCCCAAGATATGTCTCTCTAGACAACATTGTTGCTAGCCTAAATCAATGTAGTACACACTGAATGTGATGACCTTGAGGTTCATCATCCTCTTCATATGCTTCTTTCTCCTCCTAGGAGGTTCGAACCTTGTAACCTAACCTAGGCTACCACTACATACCTTGGCCTACCCTAAACCTAACCTACATCCTAAGCCTAGAAATCCTAGACTCTTAGTGGACTAACACAAGACATCTAGACCTAATCTCTATAGCTACCTAAAGATACTAAAGCTACTAACGTAGCACTCAATTTAGGACTGACATAACTATAAAAAAGATAGTCCCACCATTTTAATGCTAGATATAGATTCACTCTGATACACTCCCCCATTCTTGGAAGTTTTTGGGTGATTAATATATCATTTGATTTATTGCAATGTCGAGAACAACATACCATTGTAACTGTGTTTGGTTGTCTCCAAAATTACTCTGTATTTTTCATCTAGGGCATTAACTGACTAAAGCCAATAACTTGGATCATGTTCCTTCTAACTAGATTTAGATACTAAGTTCCATATAAGTATACCTTGCAATTGTTGTTGTCACCATGTTTGTGTGGGTTTGTTCTTTTGGTCACTTTTTTATTAAATATTTCCTTGAGCTAATGATATAGTTGAACCTGTGACAAACACACAATTGTAATTATGTTCCCTATATTTCTGTTCTAAGGCTTTTGAGACCATTGTTTTGATCAGAGATTTCTTTCATATTAATCGCATAGGTTTTTTTATTTTCGACATTTTGGACCAAACTAGTGTGGTCCATCATCATGCTCCCTATAGTTAAGTGCAACTTATAATCATTTATCATAAATAAGGAAATGATATTTTTCTTAAATTTGGATTTGAGTCCTAGTTGATGCCAAAATTTAGATTTATGTGTTGTGTGGTGATTAATTGTAGCAATGGGAAGAACTTCTTATCATTCAATTGAGTTCAGTAATGAGGTGTGTCTTGTCTTTGTCCAGACTATGAATACGATATTTAAAACAATCCAGTATCAAGGTTCCTATTCCATTCCACATGCCCTGTGAGTGGAAGGAATGCCCTTTTTAATACTAGAACCCCTTGTCCATCTGATGAATGTGTTCTTTTTTAAACCAATTCTCTCCAAGGTAATATTGTTTGCTTATTATTTCACTGTCTATGTCTACCTTTTGTGTCATCACCTATGTTATCCACTTTTGTTGTAATTTTAGGGTATGTATAAATACAATTATATTTTGAGGATGATTCATCTTTGCATCCATGAATTGGATATCGACAATTTCAATCTTTGAGTGTGAAAAGTATTCCACTTTGTTTTTATGCGTGGTGGGTGTGTCATGTTCAACACTGGTGGTCCCTTATCCGTTATGTTAAAACAAAAGACCTAGTTTCCTTTTGTTTGTGTATATACAATATCCACCCTTTGTCTCAACACTTCATTTATGTCCTCTACTACTGACACTCTCACAGTTCTCTCTCTACCTTCTTTTGGTATCCATACTAGAGAATCCTAACTCATTTTATCATGAAAATGTTGGGATATAGGGGATAGATCTTACATGGACCTCTAAGGATGGATCATATTAAGCTAATCACTTTCTTTCTTCTCTCAATCAAAATATTTGGTGGAAATGAGTGGTAGGAACATATTAGGTCACACCAAATATTAGATTGGATGGGCTATGCACTTTTATTCAACCTCCATCTAGAATACCTACCCCCACTAGGATTTTGAGGAGATATCTTTATTATCACAATTCATTTTCCACTAAAAACCCCCTTCATGAAACCAACCTTCAATTGCTAGGTATTTTTAATTTCACCCATGGTTACATAGTCAAGTCCTCTCAAATCTGGACTCTCCCCTAAAGACATTGTCAGGCAATGAATTGACTAATCTGTGGTTGGTGACTCACCGGGTAAATCATCTTCTCCCTTCTCTACTTTTAGTACTATTTTTTTAGTGACATCAAGGGATTCATGTTCTAACGAGGATGAACATCCCTTTTTCATGTTACATATGAAATTTCCATTTTGTCATTTCTCTTTTTCAGTAGTTTAACTTTTTTTTTTTTATAATTCAGCTTCTAGGAGATGGTACTATGATCCCACAATGGGTCACTACTCAATTCTACTTTTGAGTCCCATTGACCTACCTTTGAGGTCATTAGTGAACATTGATAAAATTATCATATCTTGGTATTATTACATTTCCCTATTATTGGGTACTTTCATTCATAAAAAGAAAAACTTAGAAGTCAGGTATCCTAACATAAAAAAGGATCAAGAAAATTATTTCCAGTAAATCCATAATCATTCATTTTTAAAGAAAATATCCATTGCACCTTGAGAAGCTCCCAAAAGGAAATAAACATGCCATACATTTAGTAAAATGGGGATCAACATTTTTTGTAGTTATTTATAATATTCATTTAAAGGGAGGCATTAATTAGGTCTAGTTAATAATAAGTTGCCTATATGTCAGTATTTTGAGAAGATCAAAAATTTCTACTAAGGTGGTGTTGACATTAATAATACACATGATTGGTTTGAACACAACTTTATTGGAATGGTAAATATTAAAAAAAAATTAAGGAATTTCCTTTAGACAACACTTTTTGTGAAGTTTGTTGTCCATATTCATTAGCAACCTACCCGAACCTAGCCACCACTCTAAACTATTAAACTCCTAACGCAAGATCTCTAGGCCTCTCTCCTACTATCCTAAAAACTCACGTCCATCCTCAAGACTGTCTACCATTTGACTATCCTATGCTATTTTTCTAGCCCCAACCTACCTAACGTTGACCCATTTTCATACTAGTGCACCCTAGGATATCTCCCCTTTCATGCCTAGGTGATTATCTCCCTAACGCAAGGCCATTAAACCTATCTCCTAAACATTTAGACACCCCACAAATACCTACAAAAACCCTTACTGCTGACTATCCTAAAGTCTTAATTTAAGACCTTATTCCACTTTGACACACCCCTAAAAACAAACTCACATACCTCATAGTCACTCTACCTAAACCGCCTCCCAAACTCTCCACCCAAAATAATAGTAAAACCTTCAATTATGACTGTGTGAACATAGTCATTCCCAGCCAAATTTAATTTGTTTTTGATAGAGATAATTCATGGGGAACATAACCTACAATATGCATACATAAGCAACATTAAAAATCTTAACTTGTGTGCATTTGGAGGGGATACATATCATTTGCATTTGCATATTTAGGACAAGTAGGACTGATACATATTGAAATGAAGTCAAATAGACAGTCCCAACTTCTGATATGTAATGAATTGAGAAGGATACTATTGGATTATTGGATTGACACATATGAAACGTTTTGTGGCTTGGAAATATTGATGTCTTGAAATTAGTTTGATCAAAGTCATAGATACTTCAAAGAAAATTATTGTGCTCTATTAGGCAATTGTGTATATCATTAAAATTTAGTCATTGATTGATATTAATAATTTGAATACTTGCATTATTCTTGAGATTGAAAGCATCATCCTCTAGGCATTGTATACAAACACAAACACATGTGGCATTTTCACACATAAGTGAATATCTTGTTGTCACATACATTTCCTTGAATCATTCATTGAATATATTTTAGATGATTTTACATGAAAGAGTTATCATTGGATTATTTGAATACTTAAATAGACCTCAGGATATCCTATCCTGAGGTCATCTCATCATAATGGGATATCTTGTACTTAACTCCATAACCCCTCTGAGACACTGCCTTCTATTGATACTTGATTACATTTCCATATTGATTTCATGAGCCAACTGTGTGCTTGTCTCCATGACATTACATGAATAGATTTTTTACTATCTACTAATTTATTATTGTCTTCAGGATATTTACTGATATTGATCATTTAATTTTAGGGCAATAGACTCATTGAACAACTGATAGTTATATTCTTGAGTCTTGATGCCTAATATTTTGACTATAAAATTTTGAAACTGGCATGGGTATTGGAAACACTACTGCTATTTTTTTTAAATGGCATAATTTCACTTTGAGCTTCTCAAAACTTGAATTGTTGCTTTGTTTGCGGCTAGAATATATAGATTTTTATTAATATGCTTTGGATTACATTATTGGTATGCATGAATGTAATTAAACAATCCATGTTATTTATAAAGTTTGAAGTTGTCATTTTAAGTTTCTATGTGGTGATTATTATCATAGTTTATTATTTGTTATGTTGCAAGTATCTTGTTCATTGAATTAGCTATGCAATGGCAACTTCAGTATTGTTAGTGGAAATTGTTACTCACAATTTGTTTGTTTTGGTTCTATCAATTGCAAGGAGAGATTCTTTGGAGAACATTGTGATTCTTGGCTCAATGCATTTCTCTTTAATTTCCTTTTTCCTAAAACCAGTGCCTATTATTTACCTCTACAACTTCATTCCTACCAGTGCTTTCACAAAAAAATGGATGGTTTTTAGACCCCATTATCTCAATGGTTTTGTCTTGGTAAGTATTTTACATATTCAAATGGAATTCCTTTGTTGTTTGAGCCTTTCTAAAGAAAACTAAACAACCTTTTTTGTTTTTCTCCAAAATCCCTTTAGGGATATACACAAGAATGTCAATAAACAAGAGTGGATTCAACGTAGGATTTTATTAAGGTTAATATCCTTCCCCTTGATATCCATTGAGTACACCAACCTAAATTTTTTTTATCCTCTTTTTCATGCATCCACATACAATCCCTGAAACGATAGGAGTTTTCATTTAGTACAAATCCTAGGTGTGTGAAACCCTTGTTTAAATATACCTCATTTGTGGAAGAGACTATTTTATTCTTCTACTTGATATTTCACTATTGCAACTAAATGAGATATAGGACTTGATCAAATTTAGTTCCATTCAAGTGGCTCTACAATAAAGATTAAGAAATTTCTTCAAAGACTCTGCCTCCCTAAGTGAACCAACACTAAAGAGGTGGATATTGTCGACATAAAGGATATGGATTAAGGACACACAATCTAGTAATTAAAACAACAAAGGATGAGAAGGGTAGGCACCCTTCAATCTAGTTCTTGAATGGATAGTTAAATCCCATGTAATTCAATACAAGCCTTAAATACAACCAGCTTACTCTTCCATAAGAATTTTGGCTGGCCAATCTTAATTACAATTGTATTTTTTATGTCAATACAATACAAGACTTCTTTTTCTACCTCGACATCATGAGTTTTTCTTTCCTATAGAAATCCAAATTTCTCCACTAATATAGCTCTAGATAAAATAATTTTAAGTCTTGTTGTTACTATTTCAATTGGAAATAAGCATGTAGATGGACATAGTGAGATTGAGAGTCGATGGATTATTCTTTTTAGGTATTAGTTCTATAAAGGTTTCACTCATTTATCTTCACAGCTATCCATATGTCTTGGATTACACCACCACTACTAATAAATCACCTTAGAAAGAATTCACCAAGTTTTATAATTTCATCTATGTTGTCCCTTTCTGGAGCTTAAAATAGGGCACCGGAAGAACTACTCTCATATCTGCAAGTTCACATAACTTTGAGGTTCTTTCTTCGATTTGGCTTGGGCATTTTCCAAATTATATTTTTGTATTGTTTCCCTTTGGAATGATTTTGAAAGAATGTGTGTTCATCACCTTTAGATAGTCATACTTCTCTTCTCTTTAACCTCCATTTTCCCTCCTCCCATTAAAAAAGTTTCATCTTTCTTTCTTGCAAGATTTTTTTATTGTTCTTTTTCTTCTTTAGAGAAGATTCCATCAGGATTTCTACTAAACAAGTTTGAAAGTATTCCTTTATCTTTGCAATGTCCTTTTGAGATGTATTGTAATTTTTATTTTTCCTATGTTATGGTTTCCTTCTTGACTCTTTGTAAATTTTGGTGGAATGTGAACATTCCATTCTCCTTAGAGTTAGTATTGAAGTTAATGATACTAACCTTCAATATAAGGACTATCAAGGCCTACTAAACATACAATTTTACCCCACAAATCATTTATAGAAAAACATGAAAATTTCCATGGCCTTGCACTCTAGTTTCAACACTTCTAGTATTTGGTGGATGGGTAGTATTTGACCTCTAAGCCTATTGAAAATGTGGATGCTCCATTTTTTGGTCCTGATTGAGTGACATATTTGTTATTGTAAGAGAACCCATTGAAGACTTCTAAATGTAATTGTGCCTATAGAATGCCAACTTGGGTGACTACTCATGCTCCATTTTCTTTACATGTCGTTGTAGCTTCTAAATTTCATCAACTTATTCCCTGGATTTTTCTCTTAGGCATTGATTTTCCACATCTAACAGGAATTCCTTCGATTTAATAGTGCCCAACTACTCTGTATGGGAGGTCTTCTGCTGTGAAATCTCCTCCACCCAATGCTCTAGATTCACCTTCCACAATTTGAGGCTCGATATTAAATCCCCTAGCATGGATTGAGACTCATGAAAATGGTGCTTACATCTAGAAATGACAAGGTAAATTGGATAATCGGTATTGAGTACCATTAGGTGGTTGACTCTAGTGCCAGCTCCCAAGTACATAATGAAAGTATTCTTTTGTAGCTTTCTAGTTTGGGCTTATTCCTGTGTGAATGGCACATTATTAAAAAAAAAAAAAACCCAACATTAGTCGCTCTAGCGACGAACATGTTCGTCACTTGAATAGCCGTTTGGTCGCAAAGTTTTACCTTTTTAGCTTTAGGGTTGGTTGGTCTAGCGACTAATCTTCGTCGTTCTACCGTGGTTTATTGACTAAGTTTTCCAGGGTTGTCTTGGTCCCTCTTGCGACTAATATTAGTGGTTAGACCGACTAACATTCATCACTAAAATGACTAATTATGGTCTCTAGAGTGACCAAGGTTATGTTTTCCTTAGAGATGCTACCAAGGCTTGCGACTAAAGTTGGTCGCTAGACAGACTAATCTTGGTTGATGGATCGATGAATGGTAACTTTTCCCTATTGTGAATAGGCTTCTTTTCCCAGTCGCTAGACCGATGAAGATCCATGTGTGGTCGCTAGACCGACGAATTGATTTCGACGAAAAAAAAAATCATCTTGGTCACAACAATGACCCTATTCTGACAAAACTTTGTCGCAAAAACGTTCAAATTTAGTAGTGAGAGCTTTGAGAATTTTCTCTTCTTGGCAACTCCAAGGTCGATTTCTCTCGTAGTGTCGAATATCCAAAATGTTAAAGTAACGGCTCATAATACTTGCACTCAGATCCAACAACTTAGATATGTCTTCCACTATTGCGTGCTCTTCCTCCTTTCCGAGACATAATCCAATGGCCTATATTTTTTATATAGCTGACCTGAAGGATATTGTGGATTCTTCCTCCACTGCAACTTCACTTCCCTTACACTTTGGTTATTTGAAGGTGTTCAAAGGATATGACCTTTGTCTGCATTCACTGTAATGCTCTTCCTCCTGATATTTTATTATTTCTCAGGGTTTACAAGGGACTTGGCCCTCTGATCCTTTAACAAATCCTTCTGACCTCCTGGAAGAATGACTCTCTTTCTCCTGATCTTTAGTCATTGCCTAAAATTCAAAATGGGTCTTGACCCTTCATTCCTCAAATGGTTTCTTGTGCCCTCCTCACAGCCACGCTCTTCCTTCAAATTTTTACCAATACTTCAACAATGTGTTTACTTCATGCACTCTTTTAACTCAACTCTCCTGTGTCCTAGACTTTAGAGGCTCACTTGCACACTCCTTGTGATTTCTCTGTGTAGACTTGTAGTGATCCTCCTGAGCTTAAACTTCTGGTGTTCCCACTTGGAAACCTTATCACCGAACTCTTGAATGATTTCTTGCACACTCCTTGCATTGGCTCCTTAGAGTCTTCACTAAGTCTAATGTGCATTCCTTGCACAACCTTTCCTTGAGATTTACAATTCTCTGAGTGTAGGCGCACTCCTTGCACTCACTTTGTGCACTCTTTGCACTATTCCTTCTGAGCTTATGACTTTTTTTGGTATTCCCACCTAACACGCTCCACCTGAACTTGTAAATGAGTTCTTTCACACTCCTTGTGCTAGCTTCACATAGTTTTTCAACAACTCTGGTGTGCACTCTTTGCACTAGCCTTTAGATCCCATAACACTCAAAAACTCACACAGATAGGGAAGTCTATCTATTCCTGCAAAGGGAACATACATGAAGTAACAATATCCATACATGCACAGTAAAAATTTAGAAAACACATTCATTGAAATGGACTATACACACACAGTGAATCACACACATAAACTCATATGTAGGAAAATCTTGTTTTGTATTAAATTTGAATGGTATTTACATTATGTACAAGACTGGAATGCAACATAGTCTCAGTTCTTTCTCTCCTCTCCTCTCAAAAACTGACTAACCAACTATTTACTCCTTCAACATCTGACTAAAAAACCCCTCTCTTGGGAATACATTACATATATTTATACATGAGGGGCTTCTCGAGCCTTTCATCCAAACATCTTAGTTCTTTCATATCGCATTTAAGCATCCTACCACTAAGCCTTTATTACAATAAATATTCATTTACACTTTTAAATCTGAGGTGATGCTAAGGATGTATACAACTACAACCCTTTAAAGGAGACTTTACACTCAACTTTACATATTACAAAGGCTCAACCCTCCTCAATCCTTTTAAAACTTTAATTACATTAAATTACATTAAATTACATTAAAATTTTGATATTTAAACTCAAAAATGAGAAGACTCGTGCTTCTCTTTCCTTGGGATACACTCCCTCCTAGTGCATTGTTCCACTGGTTGCTGACACACTGATGAGTTGGAGAGATGCTCATGCATCACTGTGAGTCTCAAATTATAAGGTATATATAGAGTTATACTAAGATATTAAAAATTAATTCTTAGAATTTATAGTGTAACTTTAGGTAATTACTATGTAGTACCTTGGTACTTTTAAAGAAAAGTAAATAAGAATAAGAGTGAAAAGAAAAAACAAATTATTGGAAATTTGAGTACATTACGTTAGAGGTGGAATGTTACATCATGCAAATATGACTAGAGTCTTATAGTTAAAAAAAAAAATACTGATAAAAACTAGATCAACAAGCCACAATATGTCACTATACTGAATATGAAAAATCCTAATTAGAGCTGTAAATTAATTCAGAAATCAAATAATAATCAATACACTATAAAATCAAAATATCAACCTTATGAATCATGTCAACAATCCATTCTTCTTGGTACTCTTTATTGCCACCTTCGGTAAGACCCATGATATCAACATGAAGATTTCATCCTTCAAGTGATTATGAAATGAATGAAATATTAATGCAATCTCACTTTCCAGTAAAAGAAAACCTTATCAAATATTTTTCTTCTATTCCTCTCCTTTTATTGTCCCTCAAGACCTTATTTTATTCTCCAAATGTAGTATCAGGTATTTCCACCTACTTTTAGTTAAGTTACTTGAGTAACTTTTAGTTAGATAGAGACAACTTATAAATAAATATCAAGAAATAATGATAAGGGTATAAAAAATTGTAACGACCCCTTCGTTATGTCTATGAACAACGAAGTTCAATAAAAAAAGAATTTTTTCTTTTTTTTTCTTTTAACAAATAAGAAATTAACATCACCTAATTCATATAAATGCAAAAACACATGACATCATAACTAAGGTGACACATGATCAGAATATAAACAAACTCTACAATATCGTTGCGGAACGAAATTGCAATCCATAATTCTGACCAATCTCATCATATTATCACCAATAACAATAATTTTGCCGAATATAAAACTGCTTTCTACTTTACCATTAAAATCATACCTTAGCCACACGCCCGCTTTGGAGACGTCCCTCGTGTTGTGTCTCTTCCCTCGCTCCGTGCCGCTTCTGCTTTCCGACCAAAGAAAGCTCACCGATACCTCCCAGCCAAACGCTAGGGGTACTCTTCTTCCCCCTTAGCCCCCCGAGCCGCAAAGGGGCCACACAAGAACCAGAGATAGACTAGCATCTCAGCTCGCCTCCACGGCTGAACTACCACTCCAAACACAGCTGAGATATACCCAACTCCTCACAAGCAACCCGTCAAGCCACAATTCGGTAGCGTAATGTTACGCTAACCATTCCTCCTCTTCTTCCTTCCTTTCCCCTCCTTTTATAGAATTTTGAGACTGACCTAATTCATAATTCATTAATTAATTAATTTTTAATGACTAACCCTCTAACAGTCTCCGCCGTCCAAGTGTCACACATGCCTCTGGTTCTCCAAAATTAATTTCTTTTTAATTATTAAAAGACTCAATTCTC
>ML777862.1:14406-25828 GCA_009831015.1 Picea engelmannii
GAATTTATTTTAAGCAGTATAGTTTTGTTTACTGTTTTGAAACTTAGTTGTTATTCTAACTGAAAACTTAAAAGACATTTATGTTCTGCATTTCTTCTCAAATTCTAACTATTAGCCCTTCAGAAAAGAGCATCATCAATTTAGACTCTGACACATCTGGAACCATCATTGCTAGCCTCTGAAACTCCTCTATGAATGCTTCAGTTGATTCTGTCTGTTTGAGTTGTGTGAGCTCACGAAAATGAAGTTTTAGATCACCTTGATCAAACCTATCCATGAGTCTCAGTGTGAAATCTGCATATGAGGTAATGTGTGCATGCCCCAACGTCGTCATCCCATGGTACCACCACTCATGGGACTTGCCTACCAAGTACAAGGTAGCAAATTTGATGCCATCTATCTCCATCATAGGGTTTAGGTGCAGATAAGGGGGGAATCTCCATCAAAGGGGGGAATGGTGAGGGTGGAATCTTTCACCACCTTGGCCAAGCTTGGATCAAGAAAGGAGGGATCTTTCACCTCCGTGTTAATCTCTAGTGTTTGTCTAGTCAAAACCTTTGTTACCAACATCGCGATAATGTCACTGACATCACGATATTGTCATCGTTTTGAGGGTTGGCGATAATATCGCAATATTTCTGAAAATAGCGCAATAATATCGCGAGTTGATGGAAAATGTCGAAGACAGTCATGAATTAAAAGCCGAATTTTTGGGTTTTAAAGTGTCATTTTGCAAACAAATTGTGGGGTTTGGAGAGCAAAGGAGCAAGAGGCGAGCAAGAGCCAAAAACTTAATTTTTTTTGTGATTTTGTAAACTTTCTCCTTTATCTTTCATTTTCATCCTTTTACTTAAATTTTTAACATTACCATTAATTGTTTCAGGATGTTTGAGAGTGGTTCCAACCTCATTGAACTTCATATGAAGAAAGTAGAATTTTAGGTCCCATTCAAAATTCAGCAAACTTAATGGTTTTCAGGATTTCAAGATTGACAATATTGCAACATTTCCACTAGATTCTATCATGTATGAGGGTATGGAACTGCCATTTAGTCAAGAGCACCAAGCCCTCTATGTACCTCAATGTTGGTGGCATTGATTGTTGAACTCTTTTGTCATGACCCTAGTAAAAATGTACTCTTCACTCAAGTAAAATCACTTATTAGGCATGTTAAGTTTTTTATATCTTATTTTAATGTTTAGAGGGTGACACTGATGATGAGGATCCTAATATAGGCAATGATATTGATGATATGTAGTTATTTCTTGTAGCATCGTTTTTTTGGACTCTAGTGGTCATTTACAACCTATTTGTTGATGTATTTTGGTTAAGAGATGCATTGCACTCGGTGTTATTTTGGTTATATGCACCCTTGCTATTTACATGAGAAACTTTGCATATTTGTGTATAATGGTTTGGATTCATATGGATGCACATGAATATATCTTCACGAACTCCAACAGAGTGAGTTGTACTTGGCAGTAGCACCAGTAGAGGACACATATGTCTAGCTTTTGCTTCTTCTACATGACATCAGAATCCAATGTCAGCCCCAGGGCCTTCTTCCTCTAAAGGAAAATCCATTTCTAGAGCCATCATCTTCAGTCGTAAAAGGGGCAAAGGGAATTGTTAGTTTATTTATTTGATTTCATTATAGATGACTCATGATGATGAGATACATTTATGATGTTTTTTGATGATATTTTGAGGCTTTAGAGTCAGGACATGATTCTGTGTTGATCTGTGATGTATTCGAGTTTACTAGAAATCTTATATATCAGTTCTCTTTTCATATTTATGTGGAGATGCATTTATTTGATGTTGTTAATTAGAAGGGGATCTTAGAGAAAATTTGTCTACTTTTCATGGAAATATAAGCATTGAAAGATAAGCGAGTTCACCACAAATTTTACTACAAAGCATCAATGGTCACTCTCATGAACTAGCTTTACGAACTTAACACCTACGCCATAGAATAAATTTGATGAGATTTGTGAAATTCAGTATGAATCAATGATCAAGGTTACAAGGTAAGGTTACGAGCAAGCAATGGGACACTATTGTATTCCTTCAATCGCTCAGGCTTGTGCTCTCCCATACATAAGGCATAATGTATTTGAATACATGATCAATCAAACTAAATAGCCACTAGCTATGATCGAACCTTCCTAAGATCAAGCTAGATATGGTGTTTAAATTTGGGATGCGAAAATTTTCCACAAGCATGGAATAGAATACCCCTCAGGTATTGCTCCATTGCCCACAAGCATCCATAGTCCCAATGGAGTCACCACAATATCATAGGCCTTGCTCTAATGCCAATCAAAGATCCATTGCCTCATAGAGGTTGCATGCTTCACATACTTTAGCTTAACTTCCTTTCCCTATATTCTATTTTTATATATTGCTTAGCAATTCATGGGCTGGGTGTAAATGTGTTGAACCTACACATAATAGATCTAGCTAGGAATTGACATACACAGTTGCAGAGAAAATATGAGAAAGAGAAGCAGGAGAGAAAGAATGGAAGAATTCTCATTAACCAAATGAATGAATGATAATTTACACATGATATACTCGGTATAACTCAACTAATGTGCATTGGGGGAGAAGCCAATGCCCCATAGTGGTGGTCTAGAGTGATCTGGACACACACCAGCAGTTACGGGAGTAAATTGCCACCTAGTCTAGTCTCTCAGGAAGTTACGAGAGTGAACTGCCACCTAGTTTGAGTTAACTAGTCTCTCAGTCTTCAGATAACTGACTGAAACAGAGTGAAGTGAGGAGGAGATCAGGGAATCATGAGTAATGCGCTAGTCTGGTGATGATCCCAGGACAATGCACATTAGTTGGTGATGATCCCAATGTTGCATGGTGATAATCCCAATGTGGCATCTAGACTCCACTCAACTGATCAAATTGAAGTGTGAACTGAAGAGAATATTCTCGTAGAGGAATATTTTCCCTAAAATATAGGAGACTAAATAATGACTGATAAACATAGGGAAAACCTTAGGAAAAAGAAATCCTAGGTGTGTGTGAAGTATCTCCAACACCCCCCTGAACATCACTATGGTGAAAATAAATAATGGGTCCCGACAACGAGGCCATGTTAGGGACCCAAATACAAAAGATACACTGAAATAAACGAGGAAAGAGGGAAAACCTCATGCGAAAAACCCCCCCTCAAAGTACAATGTATCTAAAAAGAAGAACTAACAGTTGTTAGGCAATTGTGTCCTTCACACCAAGACGACTACGCAAAGAATAGAACTTCTGCTCAGTGAAGGTCTTGGTGAAGATGTCTGCAGTTTGCTCTGCTAAAGGACAGAACTGTGGGTTGATGATCCCCTCATGTGCCAAGTCCCGAATGTAGCGCATGTGGATCTCGATGTGCTTCGTCCACTGCCTCTGAACTGGATCTCTGTAGAACTTCAGAGTGCTTTGGTTGTCACACCAGATGACGATCAGCCAATGAAAATGAATTCCCAACTCAGTGAGAAAATGTTGTAGCCACATAGCCTGAATGGTTATATTAACTACCCCTCTGTACTCTGCCTCGACTGAAAATAGAGCAATAGAAGCCTTCTTCTTGCTCGACCAAAAGATAGGCCCGAAACCAAGACTGAGTGAGTAACCAGATGTGGACTTGCGATCAATGTTATCGACAGCCCAGTCGAAATCAGTGAACCCGATGAGATCCAATGTAGAGTCTGTTGCATAGTGAATCCCAAAGGTGATGGTGCCTTGTCATCAAGAACCTGTCATGCAGAATCCTCTTGACTGCAGCAATCGTTGAACTCGAGCAATCGTTGATCAGCAAATCATGAACATACAGAACTAGGAGTAAAAGTGAATCAATCGTCCTGAGCATGTAAACATTCGGGTCTGACTTACAACGTACAAAGTTCTGTGACAGTAAGTAGGAGCCCATCTTGGCATACCATGCCCTCGGAGCCTTCTTGAGGACATAAAGAGACTTCTTCAGTCGACATACCAAAGATGAATCCTGCATAAATCCCTGGGGCTGCTCCATACACATCTCCTCAGAGAGATCGTCATGAAGAAATGCATTCTTCACGTCCATCTAATGGACTTCCCATCCCTTGGTCGCCGCAATGGAAAGTGCCAAATGGATGGAATCCATCTTCGCTACTGGAGCGAAGGTCTCATCATAGTCAATGCCATGCACCTGTTGAAAGCCTTTGGAAACTAGCCTGGCTTTGTATCTGCTAATTTGTCCATCCGTTGCGCTCTTGGTACTATAAACCCATCTGCACCTGACAAGTTTCCTTCCAGAAGGAAGGGGAACCAAATCCCAAGTCTGGTTCTCGAGAAGGGAGTTGTACTCCTTCTACATGGTGGATTCCCAAAAGGGATTTCCAGCAGCCTCGCCATAAGACTGTGGATCTGAAGACTGAACCAAGAAAAGATGCCTGGGTAGAAATGGTTCAATGATAGTGAGTGCAGGAGGATGCTCCTCGAAATCATATCGAGTCCTCCTAGTATCAGCTGGATCCCCAACAAGATCCCTTGCATCCTGAAGAGTAATCTGGGCCCACTTAGGCCTCAGCTCTTGCTCTACATCTACATCTGCATGCACCAACTCTGCATCTAACTATACTGACTCTGTATCTGGATCATTTGAATCCTCTGAATCAGAACTCTCATCTGAAGAAGAGTCTGCATGTGCATGCTCATCATCTCTGACAGGTGGAAGAACAAAAGTGTCTGCATGCAGCTGCTGAGGTACATGTGAAACACTTTCCTCGAATTGGACACTACACTCAATGATGAGCCGGTCCCAGGAAAGATCAATGAGTCTGTATCCCTTCACACTGTCGGGGTATCCAACAAATATACACTCTGTGCTCTGTGGATCAAGTGCCTTCCTCTTCTCAGAGGGAATCCCAGCCCATGCAAGTGAACCGAAAATACGGAAGTGGGTCACTTCCTGTTTGAGGCCACTCCAAGCCCTGTAAGGGGGCTTATCCTTAACAGATCTATGGGGAGATCTATTTTGGATGTAGGTTGCAAAATTAAGTGCTTCAGCCCATAATCTCTATGGAAGGGACTTTGCATGTAGCATGCAAGATGCCATCTCTTTTAGAGATATATTTTTCCGCTCAACAACTCTGTTTTGTTGCGGAGTATAGGGAACCGTGTGCTACAACCGAATACCTGCCTTATGACAAATATTTTGTATCTCATGGTTGACATACTCTCCCCCGTTATCTGTTCGGAGGATTTTGATTTTCTTTCCTGACTGTGTCTCAACAAGGACTTTGAAATCTTTGAGGTGTTGAAAGACCTCTGATTTTTGCCTGAGAAAGAAAATCCATGTGAAGCGTGAGAAATCATCAACAAAAATGAGCACGTACCTTGCTTTACTTATTGATGGATGCGGAAAAGGGCCCATGAGGTCATTATGGATCAGATCTAAAGGAAAGAAAGCCTTCTGAGTCTTTCCTTTGTCGAATTTCTCTCGAGGGTGTTTTCCAAGAACACATCCCTCACAAATTCCTTTGGAGAAGTGGATGTCGGGTAGACCATCAACCATTCCATGCTTGCTAAGTTGTTGCATATATCTGAAATTTAAATGCTCGAACCTTTCGTGCCATATCCTACTGCTTTCATCAGCATGGGTAAGCAGTAATGCAGAATCTAGTTCAATAAATTCAGAAAATGTGTAGAGTCTAGATTGATGATTTACCTCACTAGTAGCAACCCTGGAATTGGTTTGCATGTCATAAATATCCACTGCATCAGGTGTGAATATGACTCTTTCTGGTGTCGAAGTTAGTCATCTGATACACGAAGAGAAGATTGATGGAAAGTTTGGGAACGTGTAGCACATTCTTGAAAGCTTCCGTTTGTGAGTTCAATTCTTCCTTTGTCGGTGACCTCGACTCGAGACTCGAGAGTTGTCCCCCATCAGAATAGGAGGACCTTTGCATGCATCCAATGAAGAATAGACTTATTTTTTGGCAGCCATGTGGTGTGATGCACCTGAATCTACGATCCATGCATCAGGAGAGGAGTTGATGGCAATCAAAGCATGGCTAAAATTGCCTTTCTTGGGATTCTGACCTTTTGGCTTCTTCTTGGCACCCTCGGGGATGCGATCTCCAAGGTTGTTTTGTTGAAGTATTTGGGCCATTTGATCTATCTGCTTCTGCATACATGCGAATTCTAGATGGAATCCTTTATGGCAGTAAGTGCATTTCTCCCCTTTTCTTCCCTTTCCACCTTTTGATCCGAAGGCATCATTGAAGGGTTTTGAGTACCCTTCCTTCTTCGAATTTGCATGTGCTTTCCTTTTGTCTGTCTTTAGATTTTTGATATTGATGATCGCTACCATCTTGCACAGTAAGTGCATGAGCCTTTGGACCTTTGATTTTTCCCATATTGATGAGCTTGTTTTGCTCGTGTTAGGGACTCGATAAAGGCCTCAAGAGAGGGCATCGTCCAGGTGGATCTAGAGGAAAACCTAACTGAATGAAAAGTGGATACAAACACTGAGTATTCTGGACCAAGTTTGGAGAGAATGGTGAGAACCATTTGTTTCTCCTCCTTAGATTTATCAACCCCACAAGCCTTGAGTTGCAACAGCGAATCCTTATATTTGGTAAATAAATCATGGAGATTGTCAAAGGTTTTTGGATCCAATGTGAGCAATTCCACCTCGAGTATGTATCCCCTCATCTCGTCCTGTTTGCCAAAAATCCCTTCCATGGTGGTCCAGGCCTCATTGGGGGTTTTACATGAGGATATGTGAAAGAGGAGCTCAGGAGAAATGAAACTGCAAATTGTTCGAAACACTTCATCCATTCGATTTAGATACTTGGATTTTTCTATGGCTGATGTTGGTTTTGTCTCTGTGTTCATGGTTAACCGATATAATCCTCTACCTCAAAGATGCATTATCATCTTCTCCTTCCATGCAAAGAAATTGTACGGTGTAAGAATGAATTCTTTTGGAAATTCCATTTTTCTGTTGTCTTCGATCTTAGGTACCTGCAAAAATAATTTGGTGTGTCTTTTCCCTAGCAGTCTGTCGACTCTGATACCATGTAAATGTGTTGACCCTGCACAGAATAGATCTAGCTAGGAATTGACATACACAATTACAGAGAAAATATGAGAAAAGAGAAGCAGGAGAGAAAGAATGGAAGAATTCTCATTAACCAAATAAATGAATGATAATTTACACATGATATACTCTGTATAACTCAACTAATGCGAATTGGAGGAGAAGCCAATGTTCCATAGTGGTGGTCTAGAGTGATCTGGACACACACCAACAGTTACAGAAGTAAACTACCACCTAGTCTAGTCTCTCAGGCAGTTACGGGAGTGAACTGCCACCTAGTCTAAGTTAACTAGTCTCTCAATCTTCAGTTAACTGACTAAAACAGAGTAAAGTGAGGAGGAGATCACGAAATAATGAGTAATGTGCTAGTCTGGTGATGATCCCAAGGACAATGCACATTAGTTGGTGATGATCCCAATGTTGCATGGTGATAATCCCAATGTGGCATCTAAACTCCACTCAACTGATCAAACTGAAGTGTGAACTGAAGAGAATATTCTCGTAGAGGAATATTCTCCCTAAAATATAGGACACTGAATAATGACTAATAAACATAGGGAAAACCTTAGGAAAAAAAACCCTAGGTATGTGAAGTATCTCCACCACTGGGGAAGAAGTGGGCCTTGATAAGCTTGATGGCATTGATCGCCTTCTACTAGGATTGGTTTAAAATTAATCATGACTGGGTACTCAAAGTATCCCCTTAGATTTTCAACCCCGAACTTCTGATTTTCACCTTTTGCATGATATGCTTATTTAGTGTGTGTAAATGGATTACTTTGGTAAGTTGTCTTGTTAATCTATCCGAGACACAGAAACAGTCAAGGAATTAATTACTCGGAAAGCTTGGGATCTTCCATTAACTATGAATGTCCTTTGACACCTATGATCAACAACTAAGTTCATTTTGCCCCAAGCTCATAATCAATAGCAAGCCATCTTGAATCTTTTCAAGGGAAAGACATTGAATTCTAAGAAAGCAAACCAAAAAAAGAAATTAACAATGCTTACATCATACTGAAAGCTATACAAGCCTAAACCTGCGAGAAAAATGTTATCAATTTAACATATTTGAATTTTAATATGCACTTTTCTAGTACTATGTAAGAAATTGAAGACATTACCTTGCTTAAAGAAGATGGTGGATTGCTAATCTTGCCTTGCAGCTGAAGCAAAAAAAAATCAAACATCAACTTCCATGATGGATGATTTTTTCCTCGGTATTCTTCTACTCTCACCACTGGTCAAAATGGATCTCTTCTATCGTAATAATTTTTGAAGAGTCTAACCCAAGATAGACAAAAGGGGGACCATAAACTGGTCTGCAATGATTGAGATCACTGATAAGTGACACAATGGGAATACCAACTGGCTCAAACAAACACCACCTTTCCAGGAGTAGTATCAAGAACCTGAAAAAGCTTTTTGAAGGGCATCATATCCAAGGTGTCCAACCTTCATACATATTACATAAATTATCAATGCTTGTAGCCTGACGTAGAAGATGATCCACTTGTTCTGGAACAGTAAATTGTCTGCCAAAAGGGAAAAGCAAAATAAAAGTTATTTTATAAAATATTGAACAGAAGAACTAACTAGTAAACTCAAATAACCAGAATTTTAATGATATAAAACCTTTTCCCATCAATGTCTCGACCATCCAGCTTTGCTTCAACTCGTTTCAGAACCGATACTGCATAAGCATTTTTCCCTGCCAATGGATCAGCATTACAAAAGTTTTGTTAGCATTCCAAGCTTCAACTCTCATGAAATGAAATTCACAAATTCATTCACCTACCCCTAAAACCATGACTTCTTTGTTCTGTGTTCATAGAAGAAAACAGTGTGCATAGCTCACTATAACTTTCAACCCTTCCTTTAGCTCGAGGTATATGAGATTCTTTTTCTTTCATCCTTGTTCGTGTCTCTCCTGTTTGATATCTTTCAAAAGCATTCAAAGAGCCAAGTCCCATGTCTGACAAGTTCATGTGTGTAGCATTCTGACTGTCAGAACTGACCTTATTTGAACTTATTGATGCTTGTGAGCCTTCTGGCCTCTGACTTGTGTCCTTAGCAAAATGAATTTGACTGTTTCCCATAGAAATAATCCCATTATCGCTATCCTCTGTACCTTCAAATTTCATGTCTGTTTGAATATGCCCAACTAGCAGAGGATCCTCCTGGCTATGGGCAAAAAAGGATGGAGAAGTATATACAGTATCTTCATTCACTGTAAACCTTGAAGCATCTGGTACCACTCCCTCACTAAACTTAGCCTTGTCAGTTCCATTTATATGAGATTCCCAGTCATTGGAGATGGTCAAAGAGTCATCCTGATGTTGAGAGTCTGAGGAAGTAAAATCTGACTCAGAATCATTAGTATATAAACTATCAGGAGGTGAGATCCAGGAGTCTTCATCACCTTGTAGCAGAAGTTCTTCATCTGTTACTGACTCTCCACCATTTTCATCATTGTCTACAACTGCTTCCAGGATATTACTATTTTGGTCTGCAGACAACACTTCATCTGTCGCAAGTTCTGTCCTGACTAAATCTAATTCTTGAGACCGTGCTTCCTGACTTTCTCCAACACCCTCAAGAGCCTGTGATAATAAGTTTAAAAAATTGGTGTTAGTGATTCTTTGAGTAGATCAGAGGTTACACATAATAAGTAGAAGCGTAAAAGTAATAGGGAGTAAAGTTCTTAAAATTGCATTTACTTTATGGAGAACACCAGCATCAAAGCTTGCAGTGCGTGCAAGTCTGGTTAAAGCTATATGTAGCTCTTTGACAGTGTTCAGGAGAACTGGAACTGTGCTTGTCAAAACAGGACAAACCTCTCCAAGCTTTAAATGAAGTGATTGGATCAATGCTTGACCCTGACCCACAGATATTTCCAGCTTCTGTTCACCTTCCCTGTTGATAAAACCAATTACTGCATTTGATGCAGAAGCCAGCATGGACTCCAGAGGAAGAAGTAGCATGTTAACCTGCCAATGTCCAGATATGATGTTACAACATATTCTAAGGTCCCTTTGATGTCTGAGAAAAAGACCATCATTTTATTTTCAAATTTAACCTTGCATTCATTTATAGAAGATGAATGCAAGAAACTTCTATAGGCCTGGCTACATTCCCAAAGCTATGTTAATTATTTAAGGTTAGTAATTCAGTTTGGATGAGTAGTTACAAATTTTGATACGACTGGTCAACTTGTCCATTGCATCTTAATAGTACATTGACAGGAACATACATGGAAAAAACAATGCTGAAGATATCATTCCTGCTTTGATATCATGAAAAAATTATTGTCTCTGATATTATTGGAAATAGTATAAACCAAAATGCATAGTAATCAGACCTATATCAGCAGGGGAGTTTAAGAATTCAGACACAAGAAAATGGTGGAGAAACATCCTGTGGAAACAATAAAACCCATTAATTCATACTTGTGCAATTATAGGGAAAGCCTCCAGTCAACTAAGCATCAATACAAGTTATGGTATTCAGATAAATAGCCAAATCCTATCAAATAGGATTTTAAGGTTTACAATTCTGACATGCTGGTGTTAGAAATTGTTAGAATTTAAGGGAAAACTAGAACAGCAATATTCTTTTTCTTTTTATTCACTACTGTAGATATAGATCAGAAATCAAAACACAAATTTCTGAAGTAGATCAAGCACAGAAATAAAACAATAGATCTGGATTCTGAACATGTAGAAAACAATTCTAAGCTAGATCTGAACATCATAAGTAATAAAAACAATTTCAACAGTGGCATAAATAGATCTGATAATTAGCAAAGTAAAACTGAACATTACCTTGATCAAACAAAGAACAGATTTACCTTAGGAGTTAGTTGCTGTCCTCTTTTATGTATGCTCAGTAAAGGCTATAAAGGTCATGGATCAAACCCTCAAGGGTTTGATCTCCCTCAAGGGTTTGATCTCATCATGATTTATGTGGACAGTGTGCCAAGAAGAAATCCAAGAACAATCAGCAAGCAAAGGCTGATATACAAACCCCAAAGAACTCAAAGCTGATATGAAACCCCAAATACCAAAACTGATATGAAACCCCAAATACTAAAAACTGATATTAAACCCCAAATTCCAAAAACTGATGTGAAAATCCAAATGACAAAACTGATATGAAACCCCAAATTCCAAAAACTGATATGCTGATATGAAGCCCCAAAAAGCCCAATCAAAATCTGCCAAAACTTATAGGGCTGATATATCAAGTAGGCAGCCTAAGATTGAGACTTAAGGCTGTCCTATCAGACCCTAAAAGACAGTGATGACAGCAACACAAAGAGAACACCAG
>ML777862.1:42594-56778 GCA_009831015.1 Picea engelmannii
ACAAGACTAGCCACTACGCTAGTCAATGTCCGAACAAGAAGAAGAAGAAGTAGGAGCCAAAGGTATCAACATTAGCTGAGGTTGTTGAGTTCACTGAGAAATTCGAGAAGGAATTCTCTCTGATGACCTGCCTTCTCTCTGATGACCTGCCTTCTCTCTGATAACCTGCCCCTCAAGCAGTGGTTGTCCAGTGTTCGAGGACATTGAAGCGTAGTTTATGGACAGTGGTGCATATCGGCATATGACTAGAATGAGGTCAGTGTTCCTTAGTCTTTCAGAGATAGACTCAGACTGCTATGTGGATAGTGGGGTTGGCTCCAGGCTTGTAGTGAAGGGGGTTGGAAGTGTGAGATTCCAGCTAGAGTCTGGACTCTACTGGTTTTTTGGAGGTGGCCGAGGTGTTGTTTATTCTAAAGATGATAGTAAATTTGCTCTCAGTGTCAACTTTGGAGATTGATGGAATTGGAGTTGTGTTCTTCTATGGACGGTTGTTTCTATATCCAAAGGGAGCTACTCCAGACACGGCATTATTGCTTGGTGTCAGGCATGAGATGTTATATAGGTTGTGTTAGCTTTTTAGCTCGGGAGGTACTCCGCATGTTTTGTCTTGAATGCGGATGTTACCTTAATATTTACACTACCAGTCACTTAACTTTGTAATGAGTTTTTTATAAAGTTGTTTTAAGTGGTTCTTTTATTAAAGTGATTTTTTTTAATAAAGTGTACCTTCTAATTTTAAAGTGACTTTATTTTCATAAAGCACTTATGTAATAAAGTGAAATCACTTTAATATTTCAAGTGATTCATTTTGGAGGGAATGGATCATGACCCTTGATCTTGAAAAGGGCAAGATCTAATCTTGGCCTCTGGATTTAGGGTTGGGGAAGGTGAAAAGACACTTTGGAGGGAAAATGTCATTTTCATATTTATAAAAAAATGCACTGGGTAGTGTGCAAGACACATTGAGAGGAGGAGCAAGAGAGATTTTCTGAGTAAGCTTGAGAGAGGAAAGTGAGCAGCAAAGAGGGCACGTTTTCCAAGGGAGCTAGGGCACAAATCCCAAGGAAAGATTTTATGTTTTGTGGCTGAGTTATTTTTCTGCTGTGAGAGGCCGTACTGTACGGATCTGTACAATCCATACAACAGTATAAATTTGGCACGAAAATCAAGGTAGTTTTGGGCACATTTTTCGAGGCAGATTGTTTTTTGTTTCTGGGCCATACGGAATAGTCCGTACAACAGATTATTGGCATTGTTTTCAAGGAGCTACCATTTCTAGGAGGGTTGTACAGTAGTACGGATTTGGCACGAAAATCGAGGCAAAATTTAGTGGGACTGCTTGGGTGTTGTGAGGTATACCGTATTTTCCTTGGCTGGAAATGTGTATTTGTTGTTGTTCTGTACTTTCCTGAAGCTGACTAATAATATCTCTCTCTCTCTCGTTGGGTTTCCCCACATTGGGGTTTTCCCTGGCATTTGCCTAAATTTCTGAGTTTTATGGGTTGTTGTCCACTGTGTTTATTTTCGCTGCTATTTTGCTTAGCAATGTGTATTTTTGCTTATGGTAATTTTTGAATGTGGGTTTAAGGCATTTATGAAGTTCATGCAAGACAGTTATCTCTAGGTTGCTAAGTGTTTGACAGAAATTTCAGTTTGTTGATTTTTGTCATTAAAAATCTACAGGTTGCTAGGACAACCTGTGGTTGGATCCAGTAGATTCTTGGATTAAGAGTCGGTGTCAATGTCTGAGAATGAGCAGGTTGCACGGGAGAGTGAGTTGATACAGGGGACTCAGTCTTCTTCCCATACTGTCAAAGGACTCAACAGGTATGAGATGACATAGATGGATGCTCAGGAGAGTGAGGAGACTCCTGGGAGCATGTCTTCAAATCAGAGATCAGCAGAGGCAGTAGGAGTGACTTCCAGTTCAAAGGGAGCAGAGGCTTCTAGTTCAAAGGGAGCAGCTACAGCAGCAAATGAGATGATGGAGTTGGAGACAGATTCTGGTGGAGGTACCAGAAGTAACTCCCTCGCTAAGAGGGAATATTAGTTTTTGTAGCTCAGAGGTACTTCTGCATTGGTGGTGCCCAGCGTGCAAAAGTGACCGAGCATATTTCTCTCATTAGTGAGTTGAATTTATAAAGTGATTTTATAAAGTTAAGTGGGGTCTTTTATTTAATGGGTAAAAGTGACTTTATAATGTTTGGGTCACTTAAGTGATTAAAGTGACCTCAACGGAAGATTAAGTCACGCCCGTTGATCTTGTGGAGCAAGATCAAATCTCAGCCCTTAAGATCTAGGGTTTGGGCAGTAACACATTAAAGAATGGATAAAAGCAGCACTAGAGGAGAAGGGGGGCACACTTTTCAAGCAGAGAAGAGAGGGAAAGTGAAGGGATGCATTTTCCAAGGAAGATTGAGTTGAGAGGAAAGAGTGATAGCAAGAGTGGGGTGCATATCTCAAGGGAAAGAGAGGGCATACATCCCAAGCAAAGTTTAGCATTATTTTTGACAGTCCGTATAGCTGCTAGGGAAGGTCGTACAGCATTTATTGCTGATTGTACAACTAGTTTATGCCCAGAAATCGAGGCAGCCGTTCCGCCGAATTTTGGCACGAATTCCAAGGCATTTTAGTGAGAGAAAATCCATACAATCCATACAGAAAAAGTACAGTGTTGTGCACAGATTTCAAGAAATGGTTTGCTGCCAGAGAGGATGTACTGTAGAAATCTGAGCACAGATTTCAATGTATGATTTTTTGTCTTTGGCACAGTTTTTGAGGTGATCTGTTGAAACAGTTTACGAGATAAGTACTGTTGTAATTAATGCTGACATGTATTGTTGTTGTACACTCAGATTTTTCCTACAAGCTCAATAAGAAGAATCTTCCTTTAACTGGTCTTCCCCTTGTAAGTTTTTCTAGGGGCATTGCCCAGAAAATCCTTGTGTTAAATGTGGTTGAATGCTTGTCCACTGTTCATTTATTTCCGTCGTCGTTTCAGATCTTAGTCCATTTGTATTTTGCTCATAAAACACAGTTGAATGTTTTGTATTGACATGCATTACGTTGAAGTTTTATTGGAGGTTGAAATCAGTGTTTGGCTAAGTGTTTGCCTAGTTTTAGGTGAAATTTCTACAAAGTCATTGTAGGAGTAAGATCATTATGTAGAAAAGAAATATCCACTATAACATGTTGGTCTGCAAAGATTGCCACAAATTTTCCTTGAGAATGGAGTTGCCAAATATCATGCATCTAGAATGGTCCAATATCATAAAAAGAAAGATCCACTCAAACAGGCTATGAAACATCTATAGGAGAATCATTTGTAAGAAACAATTAAAAGATCTTAATGGACTGTAATTAGGAACTTCATCAAAGATAGCATCGTAAACATCAATTACCCAGTGAGTTGAAAGATCATATAAACAATATGCCAGATTAAGAACCCATGTACTTGATCCAAAAATTGTGAAATGTGATACCAATGGAGTCATACCTTGAACATCAAGAGAAAGGGATTTCTCTAGGTACATCCACAAACCCTTGGCTCCAAAGAAGGGAAATTATTTAATCTACCCAAATATGATAATTAGACCCATTTAATCAACCAAACATATATCATGAGTCCATAGGCTCAACAAGAAAGAAGAATCCTATGTAAAGTCTTCAAGAGTTTCTCCTTTATAGACCCAAGAGAAGTAGAGCTACCAGCTTCTTCTGAAAAAATATGCAATGCATAGGCAAAAGAGGCAATCACCTTAAATGAGGATTTAAATGCTAGGAAAAACCCTAGAAAAAAGGCGTTGGCCTTAAAAGAGGGCTTAAAACCTAGGAGAGATGAACAAAAATCTTTGGATTAACTCTTGAATTGAGTCAAGGAGGTTCACACCCACTCCAATACTATGTTGAGATGCATATGAGAGAGAGGGAAAGAATTGAATGGAACCAATCAACAAAGCTCTTGAAATAATAAAAAAAATAAACCAGAACTAGGGCATAATAACCTTTGACAGAGAAGATAAACCCAAGCATACATGCAAAAGAGAGAAAAATAACCCAAACACAAGAGAACACAACACTTTGATGGTGCCCTTTGTTATCGCTCAAACTGTAGGTTGGGCAAAGCCCGACCTAATCCATGATATGGTGATAACTATGGGAGAGTCTACCCACTGTCACCTTAGATAAACCGTCCCCTCGCTTTAGTGAAGGAGAAATCCAACACAAGGGGGGAATGTCGGGTGACCCTAGGGGGAAAAGAGATGGAAAGTGAGGTTATGGAAGTGATACCCCTATAGGTCAAACTATTAAGTGGAGAATGGCTTGGAAACAAGTCTCAGAGATGGTTAATGATTGCCAAGTTCTTGAGTACTTGCGGAAGATAGTTGTACTTTCCTAAGACATAAGAAGAGACAAGTATACAAGCTAAAAGATTAAGTGGACAAGCAAGTTAAGCTTGTTGTCCCAAACTACATAAGTAAACAAGAGTATATATCAGCAAGGAATAAAGCTAATTACTGCAGATTTAACCACACAAAGCATCAAAGATTTATTGAGAGATGAAGCACAAAACATGTAGATTAATTCCCAATACTTTAGCACAAACTTTAGTGGAATTAGAGGGTTGTTGTCTGATGTTTTCAGAGTATGTTTGTAACAGCCAAATGGATGTAGCAAAGATTTGCTACAACAGCAAGTTTCAACCACTTAAACAAGCAAGTAATCTAGTGATGGCTTACTAGTAAATTTCCACGATTGAAATGCAAGTTAAATTTAAAGATTATTTATTTATAGCTCAAAGTATACTACGCCAATCAAGACGCCCTAGAGGCTTTAGCAAGCTTAAAGCATCAAAAAGAGATTCCAACTTGAACAAGATCAATATCTCTCTAAATTACACTTACCAATGCAAATAATTTATTTCTCCAATGCAATAAATGATTAGTGCCTTGCCAAATGGGTTATGGAGTCTTCTTGTATTAAGTTAGGACTACTAAATCTCAAGGGGTGTAAGCCCTTTTACTCCCTTGAGATAGTAACCCTAACAAGGTAAGTCTAGGAGGGTGTAAACCCTTTTACTCCTCCTAGCAACCTTTGTAATAGCCTTTTCAACAAACAATAATGATAAAACTTGGTGGAGGGTGTATACCCATATACTCCTCCAAGGATCTAGCCAATAACAACCATGGAACAAGAAAGAAACCTAACAAAGTGCGGATTTTCCTTGCCAATTCCAAAAAATGCCAAGACAAACCCTAGTTACCAAGCTCTCTTCATCACCAAAGCAAGAGAAAGAACCTCCAAGAGATAGTGCACCACTTCATTCCATAAGACTAGAGATAAACCATATCACAAGAGAGAGAGAGAGAGAGAATGAATTTGCCCAAGAGGGGCGCAAATTTCAGCCAAGTAGTCATCTCACAATGGGAGAGCTATGATAAATATGAAATAGAAATGATCCTTATTTATACAAAACTCCTAAAAAGTGTTTTTCCACTTAACTTAGGGTAAACCACAAAATAAGGGAGACATTTCCCTTTATTTTGCCCCTTTACAACATTAAATTCAATTTGCACATGAGAAAATCCCTAAAAAGGCATGACATCACCCCTTCTAGGGCAACATTTGGCACTTTGAGCAAGTCGTTTGAGCTTGGAGATAAAACGTTGGGCCTCCAAAGGCCTCCTCCTTGTGCGCTAAGGTCTCTTCCATGAAGCCAAGGATTTTCTCCATCCAAATGCCAAGTGTCAATCAAGTCAACACCACCACCACCAAAACCCTATCCCTAGGTGACGTTAAGCCTTCCAAAGTGGTGTTTTGACCTCCAAAGGCAAAACGTTGGGCTTGTAGGGGCTAGGTGAGATCTTTCATGGTGTCTTTCAAGCCTCCAAAGGTTGTCATCATCATCCAGTGTGCGGGCCATGGTATCCACCCTATGGTCTTCATGCCCCAAGGAAGCCCAAGCTAGGCTTGTTCTTCCAAAATTGTCCACCAAGAAAGGTCTTGCAAAGACAATGAATCACCCTCCAAGGATCTCAAGTCAAATGCATCATGATAAGTAAATCAAATCAATAAAAATCCACCTCAGCATGTGCATCAAAAACCACCTCATCAAATTAAACAAGTTCTCAAAGACCCTATGCAACTTGCCAAGTTTAGGTATGGAAGGGTTGACAAAGTGACCTATTGGGGGAATCATTCCCCAAGTCAAGGAGTATTTCCTAGGTGGACCTCCCTTTAAGCCATGTGGAGAAGATGAAGTGGATGGGGGCAAGACTTTTAGGCATGGAATTCATGACATAAAAGGAATCGTAGTGTCTCATTTATGGATGCCTTTATAGAGGGTGTGATGTACCTTCGTTTTCAATGCATCCTTTTTCCAAGCCCATTTAATGCCATTAATTAATTAATGCTCAGAACAACTGGGTACTCCCTATGGGGTAACATATAGCTTGGGGGGCAATACCACAGTGTCACTTGAAGGGAGAGGTACACAAAGTACCATGGGGGTAAAGTCTAGCTTGTAACGCACTTGAGTAGATCCCTCAACAAGGCTAACGGGGGAGAGTATGTCAACCATAAGATACAAAATCTTTGTCATGAGGCAGGGATTCAAGTGCAGCACACGGTTCCCTATACTTCGCAGCAAAACGGAGTTGTTGAGCAGAAAAATAGATCTCTAAAAGAGATGGGATCTTGTATGCTACATGCAAAGTCACTTCCATCGAGATTATGGGTTGAAGCACTTAATTGTGCAACCTACATCCAAAACAAATCTCCCCATAGATCTGTCAAGGATAAGACCCCCTACGAGGCTTGGAGCGACCTCAAACCAAAAGTGACCCACTTCCATATTTTTGGTTCATGTGCATGGGCCAGGATTCCCTCTAAGAAGAGGAAGGCACTTGATACACAGAGAACAGAGTGTATTTTTGTTAGATACCCCGACGGTGTGAAGGGATACAGACTCGTTGATCTTTCCTCGGACCGACTCATCATTGAGCGTAGTGTCCAATTCGAGGAAAGTGTCTCGCATGTACCTCAGCAGCCGCATGCAGACATTTTTGTTCTTCCACCTGTCAGAGATGATGAGCATGCACATGCCGACTGTTCTTCAGATGAGAGTTCTGATTCAGAGGATTCAAATGATCCAGATACAGACTTAGTACAGTCAGATGCAAAGTTAGTGCATGCAGATGCAGATGCAAGGCCAGAGTCGAGGCCCAAGTGGGCCAATACTACTCTTCAAGATGCAGGAGATCTTGTTGGGGATCCATTTGATACTAGGAGGACTCGACCTGATTTCAAGGAGCCTCCTCTTGCACTCACTGCCACTGAACCGATGCCACCCAGGCATCTTTTCTTGGTTCAGTCTTTAGATCCACAGTCGTATGGCGAGGCTCCTGGAAATCCCTTTTGTGAATCCACCATGCAGGAGGAGTACAACTCCCTCCTCAAGAATCAAACTTGGGATCTGGTTCCCCTTCCTTCAGGAATGAAACTTATCAGGTGCAAATGGATCTACAGGAGCAAGAGCACAGCGGATGGACAGGTTAGCAGATATAAAGCCAGGCTAGTTTCCAACAGCTTTCAGCAGGTGCATGGCATTGACTATGATGAGACCTTCGCTCCAGTAGCGAAGATCGATTCCATATGTTTAGCACTTTCCATTGTGTTGCCAAGGGATGGGAAGTCCATTAGATGGACGTGAAGAATGCATTTCTTCAGGGCGATCTCTCTGAGGAGATCTATACGGAGAGCCCCAGGGATTTGTGCAAGATTCATCTTTGGTCTGTCGATTGAAAAAGTTTATTTATGGCCTCAAGACGGCCCCGAGGACACGGTATTCCAAGATGGACTCCTACCTGTTATCACATAACTTTGTACGTTGTAAGTAAGACCTAAATGTTTACATGCTCAGGACGACTAATTCACTTCTACTCCTAGTTTTGTATGTTGATGATTTGTTGATCACCGGTTGCTCGAGTTCAGGGATTGCTGCAATCAAGAGGATTCTGCATGACGGGTTCTTGATGACGGACATGGATCCGCTGCATTTCTTCCTTGGACTTGAGATCGGTCAGGATGCATCAGGCATTAAACTGTCTCAAGCCATGTATGCACGAGATTTCCTTGAGAGATTTCACATGACAGACTACAAGTCTGCCCCGACTCCCTTCCTCTCAGGAGTCAAACTTGAGGATGGCGGGGACACTCCACTGGTTGATAGCACATTGTACAGACAGTTAGTGGGGAGCTTGTTGTATCTCACACACTCCAGACCAGACCTCTCCTGTGATGTTGGAGCAGTCTCCAGGTTCATGCAGGAGCCACATGAGCTACATACAGGGCACCATCACCTTTGGGATTCACTATGCAGCAGACTCTACATTGGACCTCCTTAGGTTCACTGATTCTGACTGGGCTAGCGATAGTATTGATCGCAAGTCCACATCTGGTTACTCACTCAGTCTTAGTTCCAGGCCTATCTGTTGGTCGAGAAAGAAGCAACCTACTATTGCTCTATCTTCAGTCGAGGTAGAGTACAGAGGGGTAGTTAACATAACCATTCAGCTTATGTGGCTACATCACTTTCTCACTAAGTTGGGCATTCAATTTCATTGATCGATCATCATCTGGTGTGACAACCAAAGCACTCTGAAGTTCTGCAGAGATCTAGTTCAAACGCAGCGGACGAAGCACATCGAAATCCACATGCACTACATCCGAGACTTAGTACACGAGGAGATCGTCGACCTGCAGTTTTGTCCTGCAACAAAACGAACTGCAAACATCTTCACCAAGACCTTCATTGAGCAGAAGTCCCATTCCCTATGCAGTCGTCTTGGATTGAAGGACACAGTTGCCTAGCAAATGTTAGTTCTTCTGTTTTTACATACATTGTACTTTGAGGGGGGGGTTTCCCATGAGGTTTTCCCTCTTTCCTCTTTTATTTTAATGTATCTTTTGTATTTGGGTACCTAACATGGCCTCGTTGTCGGACCCATTCTTTATTTTCACCGTAGTGATGTTCACGGGGGGTGTTGGAGATACTTCACACACACCTAGGATTTCTTTTTCCTAAGGTTTTCCCTATGTTTATTAGTCATTATTCAATCTCCTATAGTTTAGGAAGAATATTCCTTTAGGAGAATATTCTCTTTACTTCACATTTGATCAGTTGACTGGAGTCTAGATGCCACATTGGGATCATCACCATGCAGCATTGGGATCATCACCAACTAATGCGCATTGTCCTTGGGATTATCACTAGACTAGCCCATTACTCATGATTCCCTAATCTCCTCCTCACTTCACTTTGTTTCAGTCAGTTAACTAAAGACTGAGAGACTAGTTAACTGAGACTAGGTGGCAGTTCACTCTCGTAACTGCCTGAGAGACTAGACTAGATGGCAGTTTACTCCTGTAACTACTAGTGTGTGTCCAGATCACTCTAGACCACCACTATGGCGCATTGGCTTCTCCCCCAGTGCGCATTAGTTGAGTTATACATAGTGTTGTATATCTCGGTAATATATCGGAAATATCAGATATATCGCCGATTTTTCGAGGGGGGCGATATTTTCCAGGGAAATATCGGGACACATCTGATATTTTCAAAGTATCACGACACATTCATTAACTCACGAGAAATTAGGAAAATATCGCGAGTCGAAGGAAAGTGTCGGCCTGCTGGGTAAAAGGGCAGAAAAAGTGTGCGTGAAGGGGTTTTAGAGGCCGTGGGTTTCCTTTTTCACTCATTGTTTCATTTCTAAGGTGTGAGAGAGGTGTGAGGGAAGTCATTGTGCATCTATCCAAGGAGGATAAAGCCAAGGATCTTGTTGCCATTAGCGCCAGCGAAGAGATCAAGATTTCCAGGTATGATCCAAAACGTTTGTCTTTCATTTGTTTGAAGTTTGAACTTGAAGTTTTGAACTTTGTTTTTTAAATTTTTAGAGTAAGGCTAGGGTTTGCAATGTGCCTCTTCTTGTTTTTGAATGGAAGATTCAATCATTCTAATTCATCTAGCTCTCATTATTTAACCTTTGCATTATCATGTGTTTATTTTGGTGTTTTTTTGTGCCATAGGTTTAATATTTTCATCTAAACAAAATGTCAAAGGCATTGGATCCAATGTGGGTGTATGGTGAACCAGTGGAACTTCCGAATAGACAAATATTGACATGTAATCTTTGCGGCAAAAAACAATTATGGAGGAATTAGCCGCTTGAAATACCACCTTTCCAAAATCCCTGGGTTTGATGTGGACAGTTGTATAAATAGTAGCCCGGAAATTATGCGTATTGCAAACCAATCACTCATTGATATGGCTAATAAGAGGGATGCGACCGAGGCTCGCAAAAAAGAACTTGAACTTGCAAATAGAAACACTGGAACAAGTGACTCTGAGGGGGGACCAGTGTTGATGATTGCATCTTCATGAGACATTCTCCAGGTCGTTCTCCTCTGGACTGAGTTGACGCAATCTGTGGGAACGCCCATGTGATGGGTGAGTCATACTCCTCTGGACTGAGTTGAGATGATGTGTGTGGTCTCTTGTCGTGCTCCTCTGGACTGAGTTGAGATGACTTGAGATGGTTTCCTGTCGAACTCCAATGGACTTAGTTGAGTCGACTTGAGATGGCTCTCCAGATAGTACTCCTATGGATTTAGTTGAGTTGCTTTGTTGAGGGTGACATCCAGGTGGTTGAGCACATGTGGACTTATCCCTAGTGGCAAAGCACTAGAGGATGTGTGAGAGATCCTTGTTATATTGTCTAAGAGTAAGATTATTGTGAAACCCTAATTTTGTATTGTGAAGGGTACAAGTCGGCCCCACCATGTAAAGATAATTAATATTGTGTAAAAGATTAATTATATTTTGAGTTGTACAAGTCAACCCTATTGTGCCAATAGACACATCCATTTGATGTGCTAGGTCATGTATTTATAGGAGAGTTAGATCCCCATTGTGGATCACTCACTCATTCATGTTTCATTATCTCAACGCCTACTTGTAGGGTTGAAGTGCACACTTATCTTATGCGCTAGCTTTCTTGGTCATAGAGCACCCTCTTGTGTGTGCTAGGGTTTGTGGTGAAAGGATGTTCTTCTCTTGACTCTATAGCAAAGGATTGTTGGGTTTTACCCTTGTTTGAGAAGGGTTTTCCCAAGATAAATTATTGTGTTCTTGTGCATGGTTATTCTTCTAGTGATCTTGGTTACTACAGCTATTGTATATTGTATTGTTGCATTGTTTATAGTTCAAGTTCATGCTAAATTGAATGAAACTACATATCCTCGAGCTAAGCAATAAAAAATTCAACAACCAGTACCACAATCCCACTCCTCAGCCACAGGGCCCTCAACTTCTGCAGTCCGCTCATCAGCCTCACCTTTCTTTGTGTCGAGATCAACACATGGGGGGAAACCTTCTATCCGGTCATTGATTAAAAGAAAAGAGACGAAAGAGGCCGACAAGCTTGTGGCCAAATGTTTTCTTTGGAGTGATATACCTTTTAACATTGCCAATAACCCCTTCTACCATTCCATGTTTGAAGTTGTTGCAATTGTTAGCCCGGGGTATAGGGGCCCTTCCTATCAGGATTTGAGAGGACGTCTCCTTCAAGGGGAAAAGGCCGACTGCACAGAAAGATTAGCTCAACTCAGGGAAACATGGAAGACCACCGAATGCACCGTGATGTCAGATGGGTGGACTGATGGGAAGGGCAAGTCAATTCTAAACTTCTTGGTGAATTGTCCCAAGGGGACAATGTTTATCAAAAGTGTTGATGCAAGTGCATATACAAAAGATGCACAATTATTATGTGAGATGTTGGATGGATTTATCCAAGAGATAGGCTCGCAGTATGTTGTCCAAGTAATCATGGACAATGCTACTAATTATGTTGTTGCTAGGAGGATGCTTATGGAGAGGTATCCATTCTTGTACTGGAGTCCTTGTGCCACCCATTGCATTGATTTGATGCTAGAGGACATGGGAAAACCTCCTTGGATCAAGGAAATCATTGATTCGGCTCGGAGTGTGACAAAATATATATATAATCACACATTTGTTCTTTCATTCATGAGACAATTCATAGAGAATATAGAGTTGGTGCGTCCCGTGATCACACGTTTCGCCACCAGCTTCATTTCTCTTCAGTCGCTCCTCAATAGTATGTTGGAGTTACAAAGAATGTTTCTTTCTAATGAGTGGGTTGCTTGTGTCTATAGCACCAAACAAGATGGGCAAGCCATAGCCCAACTTGTGGGACATGACCAAAGATTTTGGAGTGGAGTAGGGGAGGTATGTACCATTAGTGAACCTTTGGTAAAGGTTCTTCGATTGGTTGATGGTGAGAAGCCCGCAATGGGCTACTTGTATGAGGCCATGGATAGGGCCAAGGAAGCTATCTACCAATACTATGAGAACAAGGGGGAGGAAGGACTCACCAAGAGAGCTCCGATATAGGGTGTGATTGATGAGCGATGGAGTAACACTCTCCATCGTCCCATTCATGCAGCAGGGCTCTACCTCAACCCTGCATTCACTTATGCTTGTGGATTTGATTTTGATGGTGAGGTCATTGATGGTTTCCTCCAGTGTGTTCAAAGGATGGTGTTGACTCCAGCTGAACGCTCAAATATTTCTAGACAGAATGAGATATATAGGATGGCATCCGAGAAGTTGGGCTATGATATGGTTGTCCAAGATAGGACCACAAGGATGCCATGGAAGCTTCAATTTCAAATTTTGTTTATTCCTTTCTATATATTATATATGACATTTATTACTTGATGGAAATACGAAATATAATTCGTTGTCTTCCTTTCATTTTATTCATTGTAGATGTATGGTGGAAAGCTCCCAGATTTGAAGAAACTTGTTGTTCGAGTGCTTAGTCAAACTGGCAGTTCTTCAAGGTGTGAGCGCAATCGAATTGTCTTTGAAAAGATACACTCCAAGAAGCGCAACAGGTTAGAAATGTTAAAAATTGCAACAATCAAAATTTAAATTGTTTATATTTTTTTTAATTTTAATTTTTACAATTTACTATTTACTATTTACCATCACTAACTATAGCTCTCAATGTTCATACAGGTTAGGTACCCAACGCCTTAATGACTTGGTATATGTCTACTACAAGTTGTGGGTGAAGCAGTTTGACAAAGAACCTAACATAGAGGCCATTTCATTGGATGACAATGATGCCACTAGTCAGTGGAGGGTGGAGATTCAGGAGCCTAAAATGGAGGAGGCACCTGAGTGGTTGGAGGAGCATGCAAATGATTTGAGATAGGAGGGGACAACAAAGGAGGAGGGGAGGACGATGTTCCACTTCCAATGGATACAGAGACTGACGAGGAGATTGGACTTCCAGTGGATCCAATACCACCACCACCTCCACGGAGAGCCATACCTGGAGTTGGACTTGGGTCTGTCGAGATTGGGAGGAGGCAACACACTTTTCCTTCCACCTCGTCCCCATAACTTACCACCTCAGATGGAGCATCTGGAGCAGCTGGAGTTTCCACTCCAAGCTCATCCCAAGTACCTCCACGACCACCTACTGCATCCAGAAGAAAAGTGGTGCCCTTAACTTGTAAAAGGGCTAGAGCAGCACAACCTAGAGGGAATCAATGATTTGGATTCCTATGATCTATCAGTTTCATTTTATCATGTACTATTTAGTATCTAGATGCCTCATGATTATTCATCTCATGAGATACATTATTTTGATCATTTGATGTGATTTTGTATCTACTATCATCCTATCAGGAACATGTTTAAGAATTTTTAGTTTAGTAACGATATGACCACTTGACATCTTATGCATCTTGTTTATTGGTTGTATTTTCATATTTATGTAGCAATGTATTTATTTGATGTTGTTGTTGCTTTACATGTTTAAAAAATTGAAAAGAATGAGTGTTTTTGTAATTTTTTGAGGTCTTGCGACATTTTCCAAGATATTTCAATATTTTCCGTCGACGTCACTGAGAAGTTACATTCCGGACCCTCGTCGATACTTTCCCCGAGACAACATATACAACATTGGTTATATAAAGTATATCATGTGTAAATTATCATTCATTCATTTGGTTAATGAGAATTCTTCCATTCTTTCTCTCCTGCTTCTCTTTTCTCATATTTTCTCTGCAAACTGTGTATGTCATTTG
>ML777862.1:59866-74613 GCA_009831015.1 Picea engelmannii
AAGAATGTCATCATGTTGCCCAGGTCTCCAATGCTCCAAGGAAGAATGGCAGACAAGCATCCACACAAGGTCTAGCAAGCAATGAGCAAGCCACCTCCCATGCATATGTCCATCAAAGAACAACAAGCACTATGCATCCCACATCACATCAAGCACCCCCAAGGTGTAAACACTTTCAAAGTAACCCCAAAAGCTAACATAAGGTGTGTTCTCCAACTAATAGAACAATCAAAATTTATTTCAAGATACATCATCCATTATCTCAACTTCTCAAAGGATCACCACAATTGTTGTTATTCTCACAATTTTCAACATTATTGCCATTCTAAACCCTTCTCACAAATCGAAAAGTTGAGAATTCAAAGTTGAAGTTCGACCCTCTACATCACAGATATAGATCTCACTAAGAGCAACTTGAACATTGCATGGGGCTACGCCCAATCTCATGGCAAAGATAACAAGGGAACGACCACCAAAAATGTAACAGGTCAAATGAAAAAAGGAATATTTTGATGTTCAATAACATCCATAAGCTTCAGTTGATTTCTATTGAATAGGTTTCCATATTAGTAGATGGCATTGGACATGTAGCGCATGATGACTTTTAATATGCAAAATTCAATCTAGTCAGATATCAGTCCAGGTCATGTTCTGTTAGCCGGATACAAAACCTGACATATAGCTCATAACCAGAAATCAGGATTAACTAATCTAATACAGACAATAATGAAGTTTCTACCTCTTCAAGCATTGATCCACTCTCAGTTGTTAAAGCAGAATTGCCCCTTGCCACACGGCAAAACGCAGACAGATCAGCACTCCCTTTAACTGTCAAATCCCTCATGCTTGACAGTGTAGCTTGAAGCTCACCTGTGTTTAAAAAAAACCTTACATATAGTCAAATGAGCATCCAAAAGTACATACTAATTTAATAACGACCAACCACTTTTATACAACCAACTCATCCCTCAATAGAAGCAAAGCAATGACCTGATGTGGATTTTGATTTCATAGATACGAGGCACAAATCATTAGTTACAGTAGACAGACTTGCACCAGCTGCTTCCATGTTTTTCTGTGCTAAATGCCATTCACGGTCCGCACCTAAAAAGTACAAATTAAAATAAAAAGTTAACCGAATGTATTTTGGTAGCTTCAACATTTTATCCATACCATAAAGTAAGCTGTCTCTTAAGCTCTAAGCAATCACTTATGTCTACAGCATCAAGCTCTCTTCTATCCCACATTATCATTAACCACTCCGGCATCTGTAATTATGAACAAAAGGATACCGATACTACAGACTACAAAAAGTACAACCAAAGATTAAGATATTTCAGCGGAAAAGAGACTCGGGTAATTCAGCTGATATTGCAAAAAGCATCTTCAACAAAAAAATAGCAGGATAGAAAAAGCTGTCAGAAATCTTGATATTTGTAACCAGCAAAATTCCAGGTAAAGGAGAAAATCAACATTTAACTACCACAAGAATGACTACTAGAACTTTGATCAATCACCTTCAATCAACAAGAGAAATGATGGGAAAATTCCACTCATAAAGGTGGGTCAATAAGGCACACTATGGTTAACCCGCAGAGTTACAGGTAAAGGAGACATAACAAACATGACAAGCCTAATATCTTCTAAAAAACTCTTTATTTCTCGAGGGGATTGACAAAACATAATACTTTCTTTTGGCCGTCCATAGCTTCTAAAAGGATGACACAAAAATAAAACTGGAAAAGTGGCTTTCTGAACAAACTTCTACAGGGCAGAGAGGTCAGAGAAGTACCAACTAATGTAGTACGACAAGAATCTGTGGTTTCCAACAGGCTGCACCATTATGGAGGACCCCTTTTAAAAAAGAATGATAATGGAAAAAGTAGAAAAGGAGATGGAGGGACAACCCTTATAGTTTCCTGTGCTGAGCATTTGGTTGACTGAATATCTGAAATGATGTATAGTTACAATGAAACATAGATAAAGGGGTTTTGATATCACAATTTCATAACTCACGAGTAAATGAATGATAAGAAATGTCCAATCTTGAAATGATATTCATGTATGCTTGCTGCCAAGCTCTGCCTTCACTTAGACCTCCACCAGTAGATACATCTGAAGGAGACCTTAGGAAACCATCCCTAGAATCCTCAAAATCCAGAACAGCAGCACAGAGTTTCACTATACCCGCAGCCTGTTCTTGGCCTGCCCATAACAACTGTCGTCTATGACGAAGATGCTCATGAAATTCAGGGGGAATTCCCATCCCTCTACCCGAATAGTTTGAGCCACCACCAGTACTGGGTCCTGCACAAGCCCAACCCATGGCCCTCTCAAGCTGTTCTTCAGTGGAAATGGCAGATCTCTCACAATTTTGTAAGCCTTCTGTTGCTCTAGTGATAGCAGACATTGCAGATCGAAGGTTTTCTAACAAATTTCTTCTGTTAAGCTTTATAAAGCTTGATGGAAAATTGTCTTCATTTGCACAGCTCTGTTGAAGGATAGTATTTTGCTCTAAATGAGAAAGTATATAGTCATGCAACCACTCTAATTGAGCAGCCTCAAGGTTTGCTTTTTGAAGATCATGTGTGAGCTCTCCCACTTGCATCTTCATTGCAGAAGCTGCTGCTTTAGCAGCTCTTGCAGTTTCATGTGCATTACTATATTCAACAAGTAGACCCTGAGCCCGCTTTACAGCATCTAGCTCCTTCTTTGCCAGATTTGATTCCAATTCCCTATATTCCACCAAAATGTGCTTCAATGAGTCTCCCTCTTTCTCAAGGCACTCAAGGAGAACTGGATCAAGCCGTTCTTTGAGATACTGATCTAAATAATACTCAACTAGGATCTCAAGCTTCCTCTTCTGACTGCTAACCGTTTGGTCAAAACCTAAGGTATGATCTACTGCTGATGCAACATTACGGATACATGAATCAAGACAGGCATCAATAATACCAACTTTCCACACAAAGAATGTATGGTCCTTTAAAATATTAGTGACCTTCCAGACTGACTCAAACCCAGAAAAGCCAGAAGTGACAATCTCTGTCTGATCCACTGAGCTCTTTCTCGAGGATTCATACCCAAAGGAAGGCAACTTCTGATCATAGGCTTCCAGTTCAGAGAATGGCCTAGCAAATGTTGCAAGTAAAACTTTTCCCCTTGTAGGATGCATGTCTCCATCTCGCTCAATAGTTACAAGAGTCTCAAACCGTTGTTCTGCTGCCACTAAAGCACCTCGCGCACTTGCCTCTTTCCTCACAAGTGCAGAAGCTTGAGCATCTCGCCGGTCCCATGTATTCTTCAGTTTATCCAACTGGGCTCGACAGGCTTCCACTTGACTTGCAAGCTCCTCTGCTTCTTCCCAAGAAAGGTGATCCCTACCCTTTTCAATAGACGTTTCAAGCGACACTTTCCGTTCAGTGATCTCTTCAACATTTTCATAGTAGGTTCTCTCAAGTTCTAATAAAGAAGCCCTTTGCATTTCAATTTCAGCCAACTGTTCCAGTGCTGTATCAACAGCTCCTCTTATTTGTGAAAGTGAACCAAATGCCTCCATAATTGCAGGGTTGTGAGAAAGAACTGATCTTATTGATTCTGGAATTGCACGTCCAACCAGCTGAACCACTAGTCTACGAATTGCAGTTAAACAACCCTGAAAGCTCAAAGTCCAATCATCATCAACAGAACCCATTGTATCCCACCAGCCTGATCCACGTTGGATCAAATTTTGTCCACTCATTTGCTGAACTTCATTCACAATTCCAGAAATAAGTGTACATCTTGCAACATGCTCCTCCAAATCAGGTAAACACCATTTCCAATTTTGGCATCCTATATCTTCTCCTGGACCTACTGTAATTCTCTCTGTCAAAGAATTGCAGATATTGGATATCTTGTCTTTGATCTCGCTGTATAGAGCAGCTGCAGCAAGATACAGAACGGTCAATACCTTAACCTTTCTCTCAACATAGTCCGAAGAACTGACATCATGTTCCTTGGTTTCATCCTGTTTGTTATGACCTGAATCCCTAGCAAGAGCATCCTCATCCTTCCTAGGATAGTTAGAAGGATGCAGATGTTTTGTAAAAATGGCCAGCACTCGATCCTTAGCTTTCCGTTCATTTTCTGATTCAATAGATGCCTCGAGTTCAGAACAGTCTTCTTGAACTTTTCTTATTTCTTTCACAAGCCTCTCTATTTTCACACGCAATGCTTCATACTTCTGATGTATAGTGTCTGCATGTTCACCCTGTCCTTTTGTAACAAGATCAGAAGCTTGCCTTCTGGCTACAGCAAGTGCATCTGGAGAGAGGTTCCTTGCAGACAATTGTAAAACCTGTGCCCAATTATGCACCTGACTGGTACCAATGTAATTTCCTGGAAGAAGCCGTTGCAAAGCCACAGAGTAAGTCTGCAGTGCCTTGACTGCATGCAAAATAGCTTCATGACGTTCTTTTGTAAGGTGTGCAGCTTCCCTATCAACATCTCGGCAATGTGCTAGAGTAGGCTCCGGAACAATGGTTAGGGGGACTCCTGAGGCCAATACAGCAGATGTTAGAGACAATGCCTCAGTTGTATGAGGAAGTTGCCCAATGGCCTGAAGCTCTGGAGCTGAACCACTGCGTAATGCATCGAGAACCCTGCTATGTTGTTCAACCCACATAGAAGCTTTCTGGGCAGCTTCAGTGGCAAGTGCCTTGGCCTGAGAAAATTCACGAGCTTGTACTTCATAACCTATCCGAACATTTTCAAGATTGTTTGCTGCCTCTGCCACAATAGACTTTGCAGATGCCTCCGCAATAGCAGACTTGGATTTTTCTTGCTCAGCATTGACAAATGCAGTGGATATTCTGTCATACCGATCAAGCACATCTGCCAAACTCTGGAGAATATCTTGCATGCTTCAGTATAATGTGTATATCTTTTGTAGTTCAATCTGAAAATCAGGAAAACATAAATGACCATTACCTGAAGTGCAGATGATGCTGCAGGAAGAGTTACTAACAGCAGATCATGATGTTCCTGCATTACAAAACCATATGAACTATTTAATCATTACTTTCATTTGAAAATGACAAATCTGTAATGACAAGATGAATATTATGCCCTGCATAAATTCTTAAAGAAACCCATATAGAAGAGTTCATAAAGACATTTTTAAATTACTGTATTAAGTTAATAACATTTAAGTCACAGATATATGTTAACATAGCACATATTGACCGAATCAGCCTTCTGTGAAGGAATTATATACTGAAAGGGATCAATGGAATCAGCAGTTTAAAGGAGTAGGAGATGGAACCAACCCAAAGCATGGTTTTCTACTCTAGTACACCTATATGTGAGTTCCTTGTTCAAAGTGATGTATATAAGCAACGTTACAAATAAAAGAGAAGCTGGATAAGTAATGACCTGAAGTGGTACTCGTATTTCTTGAACTCGAGAAGCAAATAGGCTTAAACTGACTGCCAACTCCATACCTTTCCGTTCCTCTCCACCAATGGTTGCTTCATCGTGCCCATCTCCACGCATCCACTCAATCAATGGATCCCATACAAATACTTCTAAAAGCATCAAGATTATGTCTTTGTTTTTGCGTAAAATGTCAATCACAGATTCACAGTTTGCTCTGAATGTGCCTTCTATTCCCATGAGTCCTAAAGCTGCTTGCATAATCTGAGTAAGACGAAATGGTACTATCTCAGGGATTTTCAATCTCAGTCCCTTGTCAAAGCACACATTGTAATCTATATGGACAACATCACCAGTGTTAAAGTCCATAAGAATATTATCCAAATGTCTATCACCCAGACCTAGAATGTGCCCCACCATGCTCATGACTGCTACACTGCCAGAAAACCTGCCATCATGTCGATCAAGATTTTAATAGCAAAAACATCAGAGACGATAATGTATTGAACACAACAAAGTCAAAAGATGAACCAGAAGCAATCTCAAAAAATTCTCATTAGCTCAAATATAACTTCTTCCATCAGCTTCTGCTCTACTGTCGACATCTATCTTGACCAAGTAGCATAAACAATCACCATGCAATCAATCCATCAAATAATTGAAATTTGTGACAATGAATTCTTGCACCATACATGTTTGAACTTTGGAATGATTCTTCATGCATTCATTCAAGTTTTCCATTGATTGGAATTGAAGAAGCATTCCTTTAAATAAGTCTCCAGTTCCACCTTATGTGTAAGATCATCCAAAAATGTATTCTATAATCTCTCCACCCAATAAATTTTAAATGAAGACTATGCCCTTCTGATATGTGCACAATTAGACAGCAATGCATATAATCACATAAAAGGAAGGAAGAAGGCAAGTACAAAGTAGATTTCCACAATTGTACATGTTGTACACTCTATAGTTCATTAGATATATATGAGTACAAAATTGGTGGAGGGTGATCATCTTTGACCAAGTCACCTATTAATATTTTACAATGAGGTCGGTGAGGTACAAAATATAAAAATACAAATATAGCACATATTTTGACCAAGTTCACTAGACTTAGTCTCATCGTTTCCTCCCTTCTTAGGGAAATTGTCCCTAGTTTTTGTTATAGAGGAGAAAATCGTTGCTCAAATCACTGGGGCAGCCACTTGGCTTGTGTAGGTAAGGTGCTTTTGCGAACAACCACATAAGTGATGATTTGACGTTGTCTAGTAGATCTGGCATGAATATTATCTTCAGGCAAAGGAGACTCAAAATATGGGATCGTGACCTACAGACGTGTGACTAGAACCTCCACCAAGTGGGAAGGTTCATACAAGTTGATCTCACTTGCTGAGGTGAAAGATTCAACTTGTGTGATGATACATGGCCCATCCCTGATTGGTTTGAGCTTGTGATTGGGAACAGCTTGTCCAAGTGAAGCTAAAACCCTGCCACGAACCTAAAAATGTAGAGGTACTTGATATCGACCATGAAGTGCCTTGTACTTGGCTTGTGTTTGCTGGAGTATATCATGGAGTCTAGTGTGGACTTTGGCCAAGTTATGCAGAAAGGAAGACACCTAATCTTTCTCTTTTTGTGGGATGTGGATGGGGAAGGAAGAGCAACTGGGAGTTCATAAGGAGAAAAAGGATGAAAACCAAAAGAGACCTCAAATGGAGAGTGCTCTGTGGAGACATGAGTCATCTTGTTATAGCTATGCTGCAAAACATGCAACTAATTGTCTCGTTGTTTGTTTTGTTAATGGTACATGTAAAGAGCATAGCCAAGGTCCCATTGACTAGCTCAGTCTATCCATCAGTTTAAGGGTGAAATGTGGTGGAAAACCTCAACTGACAGCCAAGAAGCTTCCACAAGGCCCTCTAGGATTTCATATGGATGCATGCATAACACAACAATAGACACATAATTGTAGAGAATAATAAATGTCACATATACTTACGATGCAGCAGCAAATAATAATAATGAAATAAGCTTAAGACTAGACCCCTAAAAGTGTCAGTTTCATCATTTCCTTTATGCCTAGAGGAAATTGCCCCTAATTTCTGCTACTCAAAGGGTATTCCCTTTCCGAAAAAGTATATAATAACCTTTTGATTTGAAAAGGGTATTCCCTTTCCAAAAAAGTATATAATAACCTTTTGATTTGAAGTAGTTCGGGTATTGTTGTGGAGTGGCATGTCTTCTAATAGTGGGATCAGAAAATCTCCTACAGTGGAGTGCTTGAACTACAGGTGGAACTCTCTATAGGCTGAAGAGATTTGAAATAGAAAACCATGTCCATGCTGCTTGAGAACATGACCTGAAGTAGTTGTTGTGTACCACAAGGTGCAATTACTGGTCCAGTACACATTGCTTCCTTGATAGTTGTTTGAAGCATATGTTCTGGATGTTTTGTAACTACATTAAGAATCCTGTATTCTACAGAATGGATATTTACCCACTTGGTCAGTAATGTATCTTGAGGGAAAGAGATGATTGAATCCTCAACGCAGCCAAGGAAGGATGGATGAGAACATGTTGAAGTTGGGAAGCTCTAAGTTGGCAATGTGGATTATGCAATTTGTGCTTCTTGTTAGTAGTTGAAGTTGATTTTGTACATGTTTGTATGTAAATTAGCAAATGATAGATAAGACCTCGGTTTATTTGAGTACCTTCCTCAAATTAGCGAATTGACAATCTTTACAAGTGTACCCAACATTTTCTAAGAAATGTGGCATGTAATAAGTTCAATGACATGTCCATTTAGATATAAATATATGATTCATAAAATAAGACGTAGCAAAACCATGAAACAAGTAGAGCACAATTCAATAAACATCAACAAAAACTAAAGAAATCGTGACCTTACCTCTGCAATTTTGAGCTAAAGGTTTGGAATCCTTCACTTGCACACCAAATTTCTCGATAAAGTAGTTGGCGAGGAGTCTCTTTCATAAGGTCCAAGAGAACCTTTCTTTTTACTTCTTGTGGCCAATCCCGTCGTGAAATGACTTTACGCAAACCTTTTTCTTTCAGTGCTGGAATAATCTTCCCATAGAACATATCACTGGGACGTGGAACAGGTGGGATGGGAGTGTTTGCAGCTGCAGTACCACTAGTAGTAGATGTAAACTGAGCATACTGTGCACGTTGCTGCCAAGCTTTGAATACACTATACATGCTTATAAGATTGTCCACCCATTGGATCAAGCCTGCTCGCCCACTTATAGGAGTTACAGAATAGTAGCGAACTGCTAGTGAATGACCCTGTGTACTTGTGCTTGCATGTAGCATTCCATTCACAGCTTGCAAAAGCTGCATAATTCTTGCATCAAGTCGCAAATCTTCCCGGCCCTTGAGAAGATAAGTATACCTTTGACCATCCGAACCCAAAAGAACCAGCTTCTTTGGCTTTGTCTTTGTCGCAAGAATAGTCACCTGTTCACTAAAAGAAGAAATTGTAACTAGGCCTAGAAGATCACTCCCAGGAAATCCTACAGATTCAGACATTGATATCTGTTTCTCAAGGCCTGGCATCGGGGCATCAGAAGAAGCCAGCTGTGCAAGTCGCGGAGCAACCTCACTCAGGTAGACTGATGATTTCTTCTGATGGTTTGCCAAAGATGCAGCAATTATATCAAAAGGTCGCCACATATCTGCAAGGGAAGCAGCAGTTGAAGGAGGGGTCTTGAAATTTGTTATAGCAGCTTTCAGTTGCTCACCATATTCCTTCTGGAACCAAGCCTCATGGGCAGTTTCCGGCACCCGAGATGTGGAAGCTAGACGCCGTTCCAAAGCAACGGCAATTGGAGCCATCATTGCAGAATACTTAGCAGCATTTATTTTTACTTTCTCACTGTGACTAAGTGTAATGTTCTCTGCCACCCTGGAAACCTCTTCTTTCAGTGTAGCTATGCGTCTCATAACATCTAGAGGTAAACAGAACACGCATCAACAACATGCGAAGCCTTCTTTAGAATGCTAAGACAAATAAATCTAGGAATATGCACTTAAGAAATGCAATCATATGTACTAATAAACCATTAAATGCATTCCACTGTCCAGAAATGAATAAACAATAAAACATATGAAACATTTTACTAATTTTGTTGTGCTGATGGGAAAGAATTTGAAAACTAAAATTACTTGGAAAGGAGATTAGCACCAGACAATAAATTTACATAGTCCCCTGAGGCGAGTTTCAAGTTTGCAGGCCACCAAAAGTGAGATGAATATAGCAGAACAATATCAGTGTTATTCTATACCAGTCTATCTGCTACAAAAATGCTTATCCTTTCATTGTCTCTCAATGATAAAATGCTTCTATTTCCTTTGTCAAGTGATTTTAATGAACAATCAAAAATACAAGTAAAACACAAAATATCTAAAATATTTGCCACAGGTTTTGATGCAAAGAAATACAGTGTTGTAGTGACTTTTGACAGATTTGGATTGCATGAAACAGGGGAATCCTACAAAGCTACTACCTGGGAACAGTTTAGTAGTGTACTCTCCAACATGAAGGAAATAACGCATTACAAAGTAACTAGTTTGCAAACTCAAAAGTAACTCAAATAACCAAAACAAAAAGGAAAAATAGTAAAATCCTTTCTGGATTTTACTATTGTATGCTTTGAAGAGATGCAACTTTTGACTATTTATTTTCATAATTACTACTATGATGTACTGTAGTTTATTATATACATTACATGTCCCCCTCCTTAGATGATGCTTTGTCCTCAAAGCATAGTTCAGAGAAAGATATGCTTAGTTCCCGCTTGTACTTCTACCCTTGATGTTGTGCTAGTTGAGGAAACAAGATGGTAAGACCTTCTAAGTTTTGAACACTACTGTCACATTGAAAAGGGGTCAATCCACCATGTTACCTCCTGGGAGATACCCTATAATTTTCATGCCAACACCATTGTAAGACCGAGATAGATGCAAGTCCAAAAACCTTGTAGACCATGTGGATGATTATGTATATGGTGTCCTAGGCCTTTGATGGTCGGTCAAGGCCGTCCCTCTAGTCCCCATGCTCAATTCCTTTCGTCCTAGATAGGATTGGAGGCTTTGAGATGGATCTATTGGGATTCATAGTTTAGACAAGCCATTGATTTTTGTAGGAGTGATCACACTATGTAGGGCTTGTTACACCCATGGCTTCACGCGCACCTAATAGGTTTTGTAGGGGATCATTCTATTTAGACCACAACCAAACAGCAATTCTTTTCTTTAATTTCCTGTTGCGAAATGCATGGATAAATAAATCTATAGGACATTCAAACCTGTACCTGGGCACCCTCTTTTTGGGGCTCTGTACCATGTACACATACCTTTACACTGCTTACCCTACTTTTTGGGGCTCCAATCCAGGTACCACCCTGTACCCAGCATACCCACATCCCCCCTTAGTCATGCTACCTTGTTATGCTACTAGCCTACTACTAAACTGTTCTTGCTGGAACTAATTTGGATATTTCCTGTTTATAGTTTCTATTGCCATTATCTATCTTGTAACTCTGTAATCTTGTTAAACCTGCATTTGTATAGCATCAGAGCAGATATTTACAGTATTTAAATTTTTCAAAACTAGTTTTAAACTTGTATACGTAAGACCTCATATATTGTTTACATTATACAATCTCAAATATCAAAACAATCTACAGAGGGATCACCTATCGCAACCTTTACTTTTAATCTTTTTTTCAACTTCTTGCAGGGATAGCATATGGGGTTCAGATCATCATGCACGGCTTCGCATAAGCTGGAGATAAGATGAGCCAGACAAAAACTAAGCCTGCCCCTGTCTAGCTCATGTTAGTTTGACACAGCCCTTTTTCTGGAGGGTACTTACCGTGGTTGATGAGGAGAGACAAGATTTTGGATGATTGGCAATTGTGTAGCACTTATTGACATTTTCTGCTTGATCTACATTTTTCTTTGTTTTATTTGCAGCTTTTAGACATAGATCAGAGATGTCATAGCACTCATGTGGCAAACATAATATAAAGTTTAAATCCAACTGCTGTTAACCATTTCTGTTCATAACAGGACAAAGATATAATTTCTTTCCATCTTTCTTTCAATGTGCCCCCATGCATACCAACAACTTAAGCCACACAATGCTCAACAAAAATAAAAGATTAAACCTAATAAATACATGTCAATATAAAAATGCAACACAAGATCTTGTTCATAACTGAGTCAAAGTTACACAGAAATAACAGGATCTTAATTTATAGAAAATCAAGCATGCTGCTACATTGGCAATAAATTCTACCTGCATGAAGATCTTGTAGTGTGCTAAGCCACTGCTCCTCCCAAAGAACTGTGATATTCCCAAGTTCCAAGATCATTAACTGCACGTCCTGAACCAGTTTTGGATGAACTTTAACCTGCATATATATACCACGATTAATGATCATGTCTTCAATAAATAAATAGCATGGCTTATTAAAGTGTTTGGATGGCACCCAAACATTAAGGTCAAGAACAGCAGCACCCGAGAGCATTGTACATCTCAAAAATAAGGTAAGGATGAAGATAGCTATAAACAGTTCATACATGTCTCAGTGCTTTGGTACAAAATTGCACTAAAACCTGCTGTCGATGATTTGGAGATATGTGAGGGATATGATCAGGGCTGGAATATCCTGTTAGGACCAGGCGTGGTGTGCAATAAACTCAAGCTTTGTTACAAAGAACAATATGCGAAACCTGACTGGATTAGTGTTACTCGAAAGACTGATAATTAATCCTTTTATTGTATTTTGCAATTACCATGCACCACTAACAAACTATTATTCCAAAAAAAGAAAATGGAAAGACTGTTTCAGAGGGAAGTCAATGAACAATCTAAGAGAGAACAGTCAAAGACACTCAATTCTGGCTGAGCTCTAAGCTGTGCTTCATGAGTTCAGTGTAATATTGTTCCTAAATGAAAAATCTATGTTTCAACAAAATAGCATTAGACTTGAACACCCAAGCTCAACATAAACCATAGAAATAAGATTCGTGTGTTGTTTTCTTTCGATGAATATAAAATGCCTATTTATTTTCCTTGTCAAATTTTGCTCGTGTACGAATTGACTCAAAAAGAATTTTAAGCAACAAAAACAGCATCTATGGTTTACAGTACTTCAATTCTCGTGCACATTTTACCCGTAGTATTTACTATTTTCTACTCCTGCTTCAGAAAATGGAATATAATTATTAACATTGCAAGACTCCATAGGTAGTCAATCTAAATCCAAAAAAGGCAATAACATGGAGAAAACATGACTATTCCTGTCAATGCTTCGTTGTATTAGCACAAATGTGCAGGGACCTTTTTATAGAGATAAAAGGGCCAGAGGACTATATGAAACAACTTAAAAACCAAAGGATCATTATAAATACCCTTCCCTTCCAGAAAGTCAAAGTTGTCAAACTAACATCCGCATTGATTTGTTCCTTGCTAATGGTTGTCTTTTCCAGGGAAAATTTTAGGGCTAAACTTCACCCATGGGTTAATTTTCCATGTTTTTTTCCAAAAAAAATATTTGCCAATTTCCATTTTTTTCTCAAATGATTCGCCCAAATTCTATAGGATAAACACATTTTACAATAAAAATAGCCAAAATTTTCTAGACACTATATAAAATCCTTAGAAATTTGAAAATTTTCACACAAACATCACCAAACATCTTATGGTTTGCATTTTAAGAATTAGTAAGATTCGCGAACATTTCTACGCTTTAAGGTAAGTATGGATCCTTTAAATTTTCCCTAGTCTTTTCCTCAAGTCATTCTAAGCTTGAAAAGCTTGATTCTCTCTAATGCCCTCCTTCCTGGAAAATAAAGTCAACTCCCACGGTAATGACCTTCCAAAAAGAACTGCTTCATTCAATCTTAATTTAAAACTCTCCACTCTTGCCATTGACATGTTTTATACTCCCAAGCTACGAATCTGAAACTTCTCAGTTCTGACACAAGACTCATGTACTGCAAACACTCTAATATGGTAACTTATGGAAACTCTTCAGAAACTTCTCGAAAATGTTTCCTAGCAGTTTCATATATGGAAACATGTGGGAAATGTTTCCTAGACATTTCCTGGCAGATTGGAGTATGAAAATCCCATTTCCATACTGTAAAAAAAGTTCTATTATTCTTCTCCAAATTAAGCATGGACGGATCCCACAACTTGAAAAAAAATAGAAAAAAAATAAATATTTTATAAAACAATAAAGAAAAAGTAGTTATCCATCAACTTCCAGCTCCAGATAAGAATATTTTATTCAGCTGTTTCAAGGTCTTCCAGTTCTAAAAGCAAGAAGAAAATTTCATGAAATATTCTCAACTTAACTGCTATTTAATATTTACAGAAAAACTACTAAGTGCTACAAATGCAACATGATAAACAGATTTTTCATACCAGACAATCTAAGATGCGTTGAAGCTCCTCTGATGGCTCGCCATCATAAGCACTGATATCAACAAGTGTAGGGTAGACTATAGCCCATGGAGATAACTTTGCCAATGTAATCAACAATCCCTCCAACTGTTTACGAACCTGCTGTTCAGGATGAGTGCTCAGCCGAGCAAATAGTTGAGGGATTATCTCCTAAAGAGTAAAACAGAAATAAAGAAAACATCAGATGAACATAGAAACACTGCATTCACAATAATTTCTAGAGGAGAATGACAAAGCATACATCAAATAGACTGAAGAATACCTGCCATGGTAGAGGGGGCACTGTCATAAGACCATGTTCAAGTGTCTCTCCTAATTCTACTCCATAATTTAGAAGGATATTTAATATGTATAAAGTTGATCTGAGTGTGCAGTCTTCCCTCCCATGTTTTAAAACATCTAAATTATAGCTTTTCCAAGGACCCTGTTCAAGATGTGTCCTGTTTGATAGTGAAAGATACTGTAAGAAGCCATGAGCTGCACGGCCAAATAATGATACCCTTCTCTTCCTCAAAGTCCACCAAATGTCCATCAATTCATTCATCAATGATGCCATAACAGAGGGATCTATATTGTGCTTGATGTTCAGTACTTCTCGCTGAAGTTGAGCAACCAAAAGAGAACATGCACTTTCACCATCTGAATTTTCAACTCCTGCCGCCCCTGCTGCTGACTGCATCAAATATACAGTACGTTGGACCAATAGTTCTACAAAGTTAATATTTTCACTGTTCATGTACACTTCAGTGTCTGGCCACAGTAATATTTCCTCACTTCCTGGATTTGTTTTTTCATTCTTTAAGAATGCTCTCATGATAACGGCCCGCACTCGCAT
>ML777862.1:126805-140662 GCA_009831015.1 Picea engelmannii
TTTCATTTGGAATCATCTTGGAATTGTACATTTATGTGGGCATAAGGAGGTTGCCCCCTCGAAGAGGCTTATTATCTAAATTTCTCTCTTTTTCAAGGCGTTGAGTACTTATTCTAAGGTTTTTCTATGCTATATTGATATTTAGTTCTTAACAGATGGCAAAAGAAAATTGCATCCCTTTCCATTAAAAACTATTTCTGTTGAAGCACTATTTAGGCAATGGAGCCTTGGTTTTATAGGAGAGATTCATCCACCATCTTCAACTCAACATAGGTGGATATTGATATCTACAAACTACTTCACCAAATGGATTGAAGCAGTTCCAATAAGGTAAGCTACTAACGTTGTTATTATTCAATTTTTGGAAAGCAACATTCTGTCTAGGTTTGGATGTCCAGTCAAAATCATAACCGATAATGCAACAACGTTCAAGTCCAAGAGAATGGAAAAGTTTTGCATTGATTACAACATAACGGTTGCGCCTCTTTCGTCACCTTAGTGAGCAAAATAGAGGTGCTTACAAGCTTAGTTGGGTTTGCTAAGCAGGACAACTGCAAGGAAATGGGTTAGAGAAAGAAATATAAAAGAACAACTAAGAATTAAATTAAGAAATAAAACAACAACTAAATTAATGAGCATAGGGATATAAGGACAAAAGGAACAATTAGACCCATGTCACCAATGATAAGGCTGATATTAGTGAAAGAAAACATCAAGAAGAAAGAGGACTATGAGTCCCTTCTTCCTCCAAGGGAGGGCTCTTGGACCCCCACAAATAAGCTCTTCTTACAACTTTGAAAATGAAAATGAAAATGGTGAAATAATTCTTTGCTAATCCACTCAAGGGGTGAGATGGATTGCCCAATGCAATGATGCAAGTATACTCTTGGTAAGGATAGAGGATTCCTCAAGAGAATAATGGCAGCATAACTTTGCTATGAATTCCTTGAAAAATGAAGTGTATCCATGGCCTTTTTATAACATTCCTTTGAGGTATTGTCCAACTAGTTTGTAGTTTGTAAAGAGGCTAATTAGGGCATTTCTAGGTCTTTGACCAGCCACCTAGTCGAATTCAGTCCATATTTGAGTGTCAAATCAACTTGGAAGCTGAACCAGAAGTGGGTGGGAGGCCGATCACTCTCATACATGCATCGTTTCTCAGGTGCGCGGATTTTTGTGACAATAGTCACGCATCGTGCGCATGTGCGCAATTCTTGCGTTTATGTTTTGCGCATGTGCACGCGCGCCCTGTGTCTTCATAGCGCCCTTTAATTTTTGCACTAGTTGTATAGTTTTTGACCCTTTGAAAATGCTTTTGTGATATTTTTAGTCCATGGGTGACCTCACAACTGTTTGACGATGCTGAATTCTTATAACCATTTGCGGACAAAATTTTAGTGATAATAGATGCCCCATGATGGATGAGGTTAGGAGCATACATATAGCCGAAATCCATCAATGTTTATTCTACTGAGAGTGTTATTATAAGAGAGAGCGATAGTGGGATTGTCAAGAGTTACCCATTGGAGGGAGAAGGGAACCTGTAGAACCCGACCTTCCATAAGGTGTGTAAAAATAAACAGTGTACAAACGAGGTGGGCATGCCCCATGCTCATGTCATGTAACTCAAAAGAGGAATAATGTGTTGATGTAGACAACTGCAGCACCCTTGGGGCGGTCGTGATAAAGGCAGAAGACAATTCTGCGGAGGAACATACTCTGAACGATAGGCAGTGACGTCTGTAAGAAATGTCACGTATGTTGTAGGCATTAATAGCCCAGCCCAGTTTAGAGGTATTCAACAAATATAAGAAATAACTACAATAGTCGCAAAGTAAGACCCACTGTAACATGAGAAAGTGTTGAAGTCAAATGTTACTGGGGTCAACGACAGTAGGGAGCAATTGTGGTTCTCCTTGTGCCGTCCAAGATCTCCCATTGGATAGGTAATGAGAATCAAGATACTGTCACCCTTCTGGAAAACTGTGCTAATGTCGACAGAAGGGGGACGTGACTCCCAGAAGAAAAGGGCTTCGTGAAATCTACTAGGTGAGGTTAGGAACTGGAGGAGGCACATGGTCGAAGTTAAGATGTATGGAGACTCAAGACTGCCCTTGGTTGGGGGTATATGCGAAGTATAAGTGGTCGCAACCGTTCAACTAAGTCGAGTGTCAGGGGGAAAACAAGACGTGGGATAAGTTGTTCCAAAGGTGGGACAAAGTGAACAAACTCAGAGGGCAGAGGTAAGTGACATGTGGGATACTCAGACGATATGGATGATGTTAACAAGGGTAGATGATAAGGAGTGCCCCAACCAAGGGCTACATGGGTTGCGTTTGCCAAAAAGGGAAGAAGGTCACCAAAGGTGACTACACAAAGGTAATGCAAATGCTGGAAACAAAGGCGTTTGTACAGTAAATAAAGAATAATGTGGGATGAGTGTACAAATACAGAAACGGGTGCCCCAATGTAATATGGTTGGCCCGGGTAGGGCACAATTTGCTTGGAGAACTGGTGGAGGGTGGGGGCCCCATGGGTGGGTTTCTGTATGAGGTAGGTGAAATGAAGGGAAATTTGCAGAGTGGTAAACTGATTGTGGATGAAATGGAGGGTTCATGATACTGCGGAGGTGTAGTAAAAAAAAAACCGTGAAGAGATAATCTGGGAGTCTGGTGGGAAAGCTAGCAAAATGAGGAGAAGGAGTATGTGGCTGATTCGCGACATGATGGAAGACTATCGGGACTCCCATCCCTAAAGGGTTTTGAAAAACAACATGAGTGTCAAAGGCGCAAAAGGGTGCTATGAATGGGACAACTCATGTGGGTAAGAGTGCTATCGGGTGACAGTACCGAAGATGAAAATGGAGGTGTTGGTACTGCAGAACCAAAGACGGGGATCCTAGAGGCAAATGTCAGAGGGTGTGACTGGAGATGCAAGTGAGATTCAGAGGGAATGACTACATGCCAGTGCTGAGTATATACCCGAAGGGGTTGCGTTGATGTATGATGACCAAGTACCTGCACACATGAAAACCAAATACCCGACGTGAACCATATCTGAAGAGAATCGAACATACGAGCATTTATTTGATAATTTTGAATATGAGCATGCGTACCTGGTCGGGGTATGAAAAAAAATGGCATCCCAGGGGCTGAGGATGAAAAGTGGCCCAAGGATTGTCGTGATGTAGATGTGAGGATGTTGATCTTGTGGCTGAAGACGGATCGGGCAATGGACACCCGGAGCTCCCGGAATGGTGAGTGGAAGTTTGGCGAAAAGGCCTATATATAGTTGTAGGGCCCACATTGCCACCTCATTTGTACTTGCTGCTATAGTGACTGGACACGAAGTATTCACAGGAGATTTGGAGATTTCGGGAGGACGAGGCATCCGATCGAGGACCAACGAGCTTCAGGTTAGTAGTCTGATCATCCTGCATAGAAGTAGGGTTTCCATTTTTAGGCAGGGCCTGTACGGAGGGTCGTACAAGGGGGTTTTATGGGTGTGGTCCCCCACGTGGGCGAGCGATCTGGAAGTATGCGGGCACAAGTGCGTGCCTGCCCACCGGATAGGTGCGCATGGGGGCGCCTGTAAGGGGGGCAAAGGCGCACATTATGTGCGCGCTTGTTGGCTACATAGCCGCGCATGTGTGTGCGACTGTGTATTGGACAGGCGCGCTTTGATGCGCGCCTGTGTTTGTGATAGGGGCACATGAAGGCACCCCTGTAGGCTGAGCAGGTGCGCACACGTGTGCACCCATGGAGTGGACAGGCGCGCATACATGCACGCCTATGGAGTGAACATGCGCGCATGTGTGCGCACCTGTGGGTTAAACAACCGCGCCTTGGAGGCAAGGTTCACGGGTGTAAAACTTGTCTTTTTAATGTTGTTTACGGTCCATGTGGCTGACCTAGGACTGTTTTATGTGGCTGCAGGCGATCTTTTTGCACGATGTCGGTTGGGTGGCGAGAGCGGGATTGGTCCCAACTAAGAGATGCCATGGCGATTGAGGATCTGGGGGTTCATGTGACTTTGGCAGCCTATGGGCTGCTGAAGTTCTTTGAGTGCCCGTTGATATGGGTGCAGGAGTATCTCCTGCAATTCCTTATTCGGATGTGGAGTCCGGACCTGCATTGTTTCATGGTGTGGGGAGAGCAGATTGCCTTCACTGCGGTGGAGGACATATATTTTTTGACTGGGCTCCCGCTTCGGGGAACACCCCTATTGGTGGAGCCGGTGTTATCTAGGAATGTGGCACTAGTGACAGTGGGTTGGAGGTTCTGTTCGAGGGTGAAATTTATGTCGGGCTCCGTTGTGAGCATCGGGGCGATGGATGCTTTAGCGCATCACTGTATAGCAGCGATGATTGTGAGAGTGTATGGGTCTCTTGCAACTCAGCGGATCAGTGGTGGTCAGCTGAGTGTGATGGAGAGGGTACTGGCTGGTGAGCACTTCGCTTGGGGGCTTACGTTGCATGCCAGGATGGTAGGGCAACTGGACCATTGTCAGTCCACTGATACAGGAGAGTTTGCTTTTAGGTCCATCCTAGTGGCCTGGTTTTTGGAGAGGGTGCCGATGTTGCACCCTAGGATTTTATTGGGTGCTCCTGGGGCGCGAGAGCCGTGACTGAGGTGGTGGTCGACTATTTTGCTTCGCCACGGTGGTGGCGAGGGGGGCCACTTCTTTACGGCTGAGGCAACACAGGTGTGGCGGCAAATGTCGCAGGTGATATTGCAGTTCCCATATGCGGGTGTTGACTTCCGGGATGATCCGAACATGGTGTTACCTCCAGGGGAGGTTTTTGATCATCGAGGTATGTTGATGAGTTTGATATATATTGTTTGTTTTTGAGATAGCATGACATGTGTATTTGGCAGAGATGTTGATACTATCTGTTGTTTGTTTGTATGTGTAGATGTGGCACCTTGTGGGCGTGAGGTTGAGTTGTTGAGGGCGCTGGCTTGCCAGGAGCTAGGGAGACAACCACGGGGAGGGCCGCGGGTAGGAGAGAGACATCGGCGTGAGAATGCCGAGGTTAGACCAGCTGAGCCCGAGAGAGCAGTGAGGAGATGTTGGTTTGATGACCCAGGTGCCGGGCCATCACATGCTCCTCCAGCGGGTTCCATATTTGATTTTGAGGATATACGTCGTCACCTAGAGGCGGTGCTATAGGGCGTGCCTGAGGGCATTTGGTCGCGTATCCAAGAGGAGGGCATCCTGGAGCAGTGTGTGGGGGTTCCGCCACTGTGGCGAGCCGTGGTACAATGAGCAACAGTAGTAGGTGATGCTATGACCGGACGGTTACCTCCCGGTCTGGAGGGACCAGTAGTGGGTGGGGGACCACCGCCTGAGGGAGGGGTAGGAGGTGGTGCTCTAGAGGCACCTTGAGTGGTTCTCTATGTATTTTTGTATATAGGCTGGTGAGCCCATTTTGTACCGAGGTGCTTCACTGGCCTGCAGATACTTGTATTTTTGTATGTAAACATTTGGATGGCACTGTGGACCGACTTATATATACATGAGTATAGATTTTGAGATCTATGTGATGGTTACATGTGTTTTGTTAATGTGTTGATGATGTCTAATCTATATATATGCTGTGATAGGTTTTTGATATGTTTATGTATGTGTAGAGGTATCTTGGTGTGATATATGCCAGTCTAACACAATGTTAGCTAAGTTATCTGTAATTTGTTTCAATTGTCTTGGAATATGTGTAAATGTAATGAAATCAAAATGTCGAGATAAAAGTCTAACCTGCAGGTATTTGCGAAAGAGGCAAGGATTGCAGACGCGGTACACATTATTGAGCTGGAGAACGACTAGTTGAGAGTCGAGAAAGATGCTAAGGTGACGAATACGATGATGTTGGGCATCGACGAGGAGGCCAATGACGACAGTGTATTCGGCTTGGTTGTTGGTGGTTGATCCTAAACATATGCCACTCAAATGGAGCATTTCATATGAGGGGGTATAGAGGGCCCAAGCTGCCGAAGCGAGATTTTGTGTCCAACGGCTAGGGTCTTCGGCGTAACCGAAGTGGTAGGCCAGTGGAGGACACATCTGTCAATAGCACAAATGATAGTTTAGACGTGAGGGATGGAAAAAAGATTAAAAACACTATAAAAGAAATAACCTAAATTAGAATGACTACGCTTAGGCATAAAATTTCTTTAAGTATAACCCGTTGACGGGTTCTTTGAGAGAGAGGCCTTCGGAAGAGGCCAGGATGTATGCGCTTTTGGTGAGACAATGTTGGATAATGTATGGGCCATGCCATAGTGACTCGAATTTTCCATGACCAAAGGTATCGTGAGTGATATCATAAGTAAGGCCGAGGTCGCCTTTGTGAAATGAGCGAAGGTTGACATGTCAGTCAAAGGTGGCCTTTGATCGTTTTTTAGTTGCCTCATTGTTCTGTAATGAAGATCGATGATCTTCATCCAAGGACTCTAAGTTCAACAAGCGCTGCTCCATTGGAGCAGTGTCGGGTAATAGCTCAATTGCGGTGTGTAAGGTGGGAATTTCACACTCGATGGGCAGAGTGGCCTCAACCCCATGGACTAGATGAAATGGTGTGAAACCAATGGTTGTTTTCACACTTGTACAGTAAGCCCATAACGCGGAAAATAACATATGATGCCAATTGGTTTTATGTTTGTTAACCGTGCGCTGTAACATGGTCTTGAGGACCTTGTTAACTACTTCGACCTGTCCGTTAGACTGAGGGTAATATGGTGAGACAAACTCATGGGAGAATCCTAACCGAAATGAGAGTTCGACGAAAATCTCATTCTCGAAGTGTTTCCCGTGATCGGAAACTAGTTGGAGTGGTACTCCAAAGTGGGATATGACGTGGTTAAAGAAAAAATGTGCTGCGATGTCAGCGGTATTGTTGAAGGTGGGCATAGCTTTCGCCCATTTTGTGAAGTAATCGACTGCGACAATAATGTATTTGTGGCCATTGATGGAGGGGGGATTACAAGTCATGAAGTCGATGCCCCATTTACAAAAAGGGTCGGCAGTGATGATTGGATGAAGAAGAGCAGGTGGTGCTCGGGCTTTGTTGGCGTAAAGCTGACACTTCTCGCACCATTTCACGGCATGAATGCAATCGCGAAACAAGGTAGGCCAAAAGTAACCTACTCGGATGATCTTTTGAGCAGTGGATATTCCCGAAAGATGGCCCCTGCATGCGCCGCTATGGCAGTCGTTCAAGACTCTATCGGCCTCGTCAATGGTCAGGCATCGACGAAGAATGGCATCGACCCCTCGCCGATATAAGATGTCTCCGATGAGGAGGTAGCGGGGGGCCTGGTGGCGAATATGACAAGGATCATCTCGGGAAAGGTGGTTACCGAACTTTTGAGTTCGGAGGTAGACGAGGAGGTCGCCGTACCAAGGATCATCCAAAGTAATGTAAAAGAGGTGTTCGTCAGGAAAGTTGGTATTGACGAGGGCACTGGTTGTGTCAGAGGGGAAGGCCGTGACAAGTCAAATGACTTTTGGGCATGTTCATCCCAGTAAAATGGGATGTTGTGGCGTAGTAAGCGAAGGAAACCGTGTGCGCGAGTGGCGTAGTCTGGGACAAATCATCATAGAAAGTTAGCCTTGCCTTGTAGTCTCTGAAGTTGACGTAAATTCTGGGGAGGTGGAATTTCAGTGATAGCTTGGACTTTGAGGGGGTCCACAGTAATATCGCTTTGGAAAATGATGAATCCGAGGAGGCACCCTGCAGTGACGCAGAATACGCACTTGAGGGGATTCAAGCAGATGTTGTAATGACGACACCGTTGGAAGATGATCCGTAAATCATCAAGATGTTGGGTGCGTTTCTTGGATCGAGCTGTGAGGTCATCCAAGTATGCGAGGAAGATATGAGCTAGATCGTGAAAAATGTATGTCATAGCCCGTTGGAAAGTTGCGCCAGCATTCTTTAGGCCAAACGGCATGACACGATATGCAAAAGTACCCCAAGGGGTAGTGAATGCGGTTTTGTACTGATTGGCTGGGTGAATTTGGATTTGATTATAACCAGAGAAACCGTCCATGAAGGATAGAGCCTTGTGGCCTGCACATTCGTCGATAATTTGATCAATGAAAGGCATTGGAAAGTTGTCTTTGGGACAGGCGTGATTGAGATCACGAAAGTCTGTGTAGACGCGGATAGTGCCCTGTTTTTTATTAACGGGTACAGGGTTGGAAACCCATGAGGTATAGGCATAGGCGATGGGGTAGATGAACCCAGCCGCGAGTAATTTGTCAATCTCAGCTTTGATGGTTGTTTCTTTGGATGGGTGTAGTGGTCGTTGTTTTTGACGAACTGGTGTAATGTCGGGCCAGGTGTCGATGCGATGTTCGATGATAGAGGGATCAAGGCCAGACATTTCTGTGTATAACCAGGTAAAAATATCCTGATATTTTGGAAGAGGGCTTTATAGGCGGTGATTTCTTGAGGAGTGCAAGCGGCTCCAATAGTGATTTCCTCGATGATGCCATTTTTTATGGAAATGTCGATTTTGATGGTCGAGGAAATGTTGGCCATGTTGCCTTCTTCAAAAGCATCAGGGGAAGGAATGGGGTTGTTGAGCCAGTCGATATGCCCTGATGGGATAAAATCCTTGGTTTCGACCGTGTATATGGGGTGTTGGTTTGGAGGCGTGGAGGTTTCCTGCGGAAAGAAGAGTGCTCGGTGGTGTAGCGCGTCCCATGGGTAGTCAGGGGTGTTTAACTCTTCGAGTATTTTCTCGTCACAGTGGAATTGGCGGGAATACAAGGGGTTGTGAAGAGTGATATCGGTGACTGTCGTCGTGTGGTGGTCCTTGGGTGAAGGAGAGGCAGGGGGAACGGTGCAATGAGATTGCTATGGTTCGCTCGACAGAAACCAAATATCGAAGTACTAAGGAGTACTAATGGTAGTTGGGTGCAATATTTCCGTAGGGAAATGAATAGGAGAATTGGGAGGGTTTGGGGGTGAATCCTTGGATAGGTCATCCAGGAACCATGGAGGCATCGAGAGTGCCTCAGGTTCAGGAGAAATGATATGAAGAATCTCTAGTGATGAGGTAAGGTCGACCATCGATTCTGTAGGGGGTGCTGGGGTTTGAATCAGGGTCAATTGTCGTTGCCTATATTCAATGATCATAGGACATTGGTATGTAAAATGATCTAAGGATTCACATAGAGAGCAAGGGCATCTCATACGTTCATTGACTGAAGTTGTGACATAATGGATGTCAGTGATTGTGGGGAGGGGTGATGTAGCTGGGTTGGGTTCGTTCTGGAAGCTTTGGCATACTGCGACTAATGTCTGCCGAAAGCGTGGCAGTGCTGGACAATGGTGTGTATAATGGCCATATTCTGAACATATAGCGCAAGCAAATTTGGTTCGCAACCCTTTACTACTTGAATGAGGAGCGTTAATGGCAGTACTTGCTATGGTGGTGAGTGTTGATGGAGTTTGATTGAGTGGAATCAAGTTCCGTAACTCCGGTAGAGATGGGGAGTTGTTGGTTTGATGTCCATCTTTCTCACATAGAGCGCAAGGGGGTTGGACGCGCTGGGGAAGCGAAGTTGTGGGTTCCTTCTTCTTTCTTTTGCCCCTAGCTGTGGCAGGGAGATTAGTGAGTGGGGGTGGAGAGGGTATGGTGGGAGTGAGTATGGGAATCATCATTGGGATTCCTTCCGTTTTGGGGGGGAGGGATGGTTGAGGGACCATCTTTGGTGGATGTAAATACCAAACTGGAATTGCTAACACCATATTAGGGAGGGTAAGCGTTGCGGCTACTTGGAAAGCTTCGATGCCAGGTGGAGGGTAAAAGAAGGGGATTTGAGTAATGGCTTGGGGAACTGTCTCCCAAACTGGGATATGTCCTTGGGGAGGGGTGAAATCATGGACTGGTGGGGTCGATGAGTTCGCAGGAGGCTTGTGAGGGGGGAGCTCTGCGATTAGTGGGACGTCAGATATGATAAAAGCCTCTCTAGGAGGAAGGGTATCCTCTATGTCAGTTCCGTTAGATGATATGATGCATACTTGATTGGAAGGATGAAGGAGCGATGGTGCTCCATGGTAAGTTCCTAACAATGATGGATCTTTGAAAATCCCAGGATCCATTTCGACGAGTGGGTATGCATCATGACTCGTGTGGATGAGAGAGAGAATGTTATTGATGTTGGCCGATGGGTTAGGCTCGTAATGTGAGACTTGTTCAATGGTAGCGATCTTCCCATTATGGGGGAACATCATTGTTCGAAAGACGAAAGAGGCATCTGCCTTCATAGCATACATGCAGCTACAACCGAACATGATATTATAATCGAGTGGGGCATCGATAACTTCAATGTCGATGAGAATAGTCTTGCCCCTGAGTTCTACGGGGACATTTTGGAAGAGCCCTTCAGGAGATGATGGTCGTCCGTCATAAGCTCGTAAGGTAATGGCAGAGGGTATGAGTTTGGGGGAACCAAGTTTCTGCCATATAGATTTGGACATAATGCATGTAGATGCACCTTCATCGATGATACATTGATGAACTGTAATGTTTCGTATTTTCACTGGGATTTGAAAAGCGATCAAAGTGGGAAGGCGAGGTTCTCTGCTATCGAGGTCAAATGTAATGAGTCGAGTATCTGCGGGGTCGACTAACCCCAAGGCAGAAAGTAATGATTTCCGTTGAGTGGGACAAGTTTGAAGGACTTCTAAGACTGACATGGCAGCCAGGGATTGTGCTAAGTCATCAACCAAACTGTAATTATGAGCTGCCCTAGCCTGTGGGTTGTGGACATTCCTGCGCAATGGGATGCGAGGGATGCGAAGAGGTGGTTCTGTGTTAGGGCAGGGGATCACCAACGGGGGTCCCGTTGGTGCAGGAATTGTTTTGGAGGAATGGGAGGAGACTTAGCGGGTGCATGATACTGACGATTACGTGTTTGCAATAGGATTTCTTCCTCACTGGTGAGGAGGATCGTGTGATCTACTGGATTGTTTGGATTGAGGTATTGTCCCACCTAAGGTGGGGTAGGCTACGTGTCATGTTGGGTGTTTATCACCCCTTGGTGTGGAATAGGATTCTGTAGCACGACAGGGGGGGGGTTGTTGCACGTATTGTTGTGGGGCTTGCTGAGGGGAAGGCGGTGTTGGAGGATGGGGTAGACTGCCTGAGTCTTTCAGCCGTTTGAAATCAGCGATTTGGGGGCAATGATGAGTATAATGACCGAACTCACTGCAAAGGGCACAAGGGAAGTTTGTTTTAAAATTATTGTTATTTCTCCCTCGACGCCTATTGTTATTGCCCCCCTGGGGGTTCTGATTCCCTTGGTTCTGGTTGCCCCCAGTAGGTTGGTTCTGCTGGGGTTGATTCCCGCCTTAACCTGGGTTGTTGTTGTTCCTGTTTCTTCCTTTCTTTTTGGCATTATTCGACAGGTGGGATGGATTTTCCATATTCAGTTGTTCAAAGTTTTGATATTGCTGAACGGGAGAGGGTTGAACAAAATTCACCCCAGAGTGAGGATGTGGGGGAGCCATGGGTTGTGGGGGACTAGAAAATGGAAAATATGGATTCTATGGGGGTAGTGATCCGTAAGGTACATAGGAAGGTGTGGCGCTTTTGCTAGTACTGTAAGCTGAGGTAGAGGGGGTACCTGAACTTGTTTGAATAGGTGGGTGTATGGGGGGTGCCGACGGTGGCCCATTGATGGGTGGAGGCATAACAACATGGTATGGTTGTTGATAAGGGGGTGGGGGGTAATAAGAGGTGCCCCCATATGCCGAAGGATATTGAAGTGTTCCATACATTGGTGGTTATTGGGGTTGTGGACCATGGTGAGTGGTATTACCAATCAGTTCGTCTGTTGAGTGAGACATCCCAGGTTTGTCTTGGCCAAACGACACAGGTTTTGGGAGATCGGGGAGTACAGTGTATAAGTACCCTGACTGTGAATATATGAGGTCGTATTGTTGAGCCTTACTGATGGCTTCTTCTTCTGATTGAGGGAAGGTGGAAGCTACATCCTTACCGAGGAGAGAGACAAGTGACCTAAGAAACCAATCAAGACACTGTTGTTTGGTGGTTTTTGCTTTGCACAAACTACGTCGCCTATGCCACTCATGAATGTGATCAGTGATATGTGTGGCTGAGGTTTGTTTGAAATTAGAGAGTAGTTCTAGACCATTGTCATGGCGAATTGGTAGTTGAAAGAAGGTAAAAAATGCTTTGGCCAAGGACTCAAAAGTTGCATGGGACCCTAATTTTTCATCTACATACCATTTGGTTGATGGGCCAGTGAGTGTGCATTGAAATAATCGTAGTCTGATGGAATCATCCATAATGTTGTTGGAAGAGAACCATAGGTGGAAAGTCATAACATGGTTGGCAGGGTCATCTCCTGCCTTTCCTTCAAACTTAGGGATGTCGAAAGGTAGTTTGGTGGGCATTGCAGGCCATGTGGGGTCATGCAATATAAGATCATTGGTGAGTTTTCTTAGATCTGGTATGTTAAGAGAGGCCAAATATGGTATCTGCAATGGGGGGGGGGGATTAGCTCCAACCATGGTGTAAGTGTGTTGTGAACCTGACCCTTGAGGGGGACTAGGTGGGTTGGTACTTCCCCCTTGAGAGGAAGTGGGTCCTCCGCTTCCGTGTAAAGGAGAGTGAGTGGACGTAGGGATTTGGGAAGTGGACCCAAGTAATGTAGAACCAAGCAAAGCTAATCCTAAGACAATAGCACTCACAGGAGTGTGTGAAGGTGGTGCCTATGAGGTGGCAAGATTAGGAACTCCCCCTAAAATAGGAGGGAGATTTAGTAAGCATCTGGAACGACGAAGGTTCTGTGGGTCCCCTGTGATGTCTGACTAGCCGAGTGGATGTGTGCAAAATGTGATGAGAGAAAGTAAATAAGAACCTTTGTTGCAAATTTTGAACTTTACACAATATGTATATCCAAATCAAAATGTAATCAGAAGTGCATCATACATAAAGTGGTTTGAAAAAGAATCATATATGTGGATAAGTGGGTTTTGTCTGCATGGGGAATCAAAGAAAACAAATGCTCATGTCCTAAAAGACGTAACGTCCTTCCTCTCAAATAGCACCGGACCTTCCAATAATACTCAACAATGGGGTCTGAAGTCACCGGAAGAGAAACTAGTGAATGATGAAATAATCGGTTATAATGAGGGGTAAAGGGGGCATATACCAAAAGAGCTGGCGATATTTCCCAATAGCCACACAAAATCCGATCAAGGTGCAATTGCAGCCCATAATTGCCACCTGGGTATATGTCCTAAAATTTGGTCACTATGTACCTCGGTGAAAGTGCAACATTTAGATTTTCGGCCTAAGAAATGGGTCACGGGCTAGATCCCGTCCAAGAGGTGGGTGCCTTAAGGGGGGACGCACAAAACAACAAGACCTCAGCCTTCAACCCTTCACGGGTATCTCCCTGCCTTATGGTGTTAGGAACACTTGACTTGGAGGATTTTCAGTTCCCTATTTGACAACTTCTATGGTTTTGACAATGTGAGAACTAGATAACGGGGAGTTATTTGGATGCCTATCCCCAAAATCCTACCTAGACTAAAAAATTTCTTTTGCACCTCATGTGGAGGAAAACTTAGTGAGTTTTTAGAAATTTTTTAGATGTAGTTGTTTGAGAGATTGGGGGTGTGAACCAACCTCTTTGAAATTAAATGGGAGTGGATAGTTTCGTCAAGAAGAGGGTGGGGTGTTTCAGAATCCCTTTGGAGGAAACTTACTTTGACCTCCATGTTTCAAGAAGAAACTATGTGAGTGATAAGTGACTTTTGTGTGTGAATGAGTGAAAGTGTGCCAATGTTTTAATGAATTAGGTGTCACCTTG
>ML777862.1:154951-168417 GCA_009831015.1 Picea engelmannii
GAATCAATATTGTATTAACAATTTAAAATTTTCTTTATTTTCAACCATTTGAGATATTTAGTAATGCACACTTAATGAAAAATACATGCAGAAATCAAAACAACACAATAGACACAATACACCAAGGTTTTTACATGGAAACCCAATGCAGGAGACAACCACAGAACATATTCTTTATGTTCTTCTGCAAGCACCAACTTACAAATTATAAATTTCCAGCTCAATAGGCAACCACCTTTCGCATATAATGAGGACACCAATCCTCTCAGGCACCAACCTGTCGCAAATAATGAGGATACCAATCCTCTTAGGCACCAACCTATTACAAAAATGAGGACTCCAATCCTTAATGAGCTTTGACTCACCCTAGCACCACCTTACCACCCTAAGTTCAAAAAAAATCTGTCACATTACACAATATGACAAATTTACATTTATGTTCCTGTGAGCAATTATTGCACCTTATCTTCTCTCATTTTCTTCTTACTACTCGATCATACCACATCCATATTTATATCAATTCTTTTGAGTTCACCTTCCTATATGTGGATGCGTAACGATTACATTATGGAGAAACTTTGACCTCATCAAACTCCTGTCAGTTACAATTTTGTCTAAATAAAGTATGTGGACGCATGGCAATTACATTGTGGACATATTTTGACCAAATCAAAGTCTAGTTAGTTATATGTGGACAAGCTTCTCTTCCGAACATTTTAACTAACTCAAACAGACCAAATCTTTCTTGTTTTACCAAATCATCCCTTGTCGCAGTAATTCATATTCTAGTTTACAAAGCATCTATTGCACGAATAAACTCGTCCCGTCATAGTCCACTCTGTCACTTGTCAATTTGCTCAAGGCACCGTGCGATCTTTGCACATCTGTCGTTGTGATGCAACATAAATATCTGCTAATTCATTATGTAATCATGGATAAGGGATCTTTTCATAGCCTACTTTTAATTTTGAACTGCTTCATAGGTCACCTCTTGTTTTGCGCGTACTCTTGGCAGAATCAATCACTTTCTTGATTTATTTTGCACCGTTGATCCCTTCGTCCTTCAATATTTCTGCACACTTATGTTTTTAAATTTTCACGATTTCTTTTAGGAGTTCTATTTCATGTGGATTTGTGATAGTACAATAGAAAGAATCCTTCCATGCACTACCTCTACATGTGTATAACTAATTATTCCGCGCACTTCCTTTGCTTGTGCACCAACTTTGCACCATACATATATTCACGCACTTCCTCTGCCTGTGCCCCAAATTTACACTGTACTGTCTATGTTCCATGTTGACACCAATGACAACATATGCTCAACAAACGCCCCCTTTGTCATTGATGATAACTCTATTGTTGAATTGCCCCCGCTATTAGTGTGTTTCTCTAGCCTTCACTTCCCCTTATTATATGCTCCTCTTTGTCGCAACCTTGCTGTATTATTCTTCTCTTTGTCGCAGCTCTATTTCCCCCCCCTTTGGCATCAATCGAAAATGGATCTACCCTACTAATTGTGCACATCCTAAAAGTGAATCCCCCTATTTGAATGTTGTATTGCTTGTTGCTCAATTTCTTGTGTTGCTCCCCCTGAGGCTAAACAAGTCTTTTCAGCATCCTCCAACCTGTCATGAAGGTTATGTGCTTTAACGAGGAGTGGGAAAGACTCCCAAATTCTCTCTAAGGCACTCAAAGGAGTCCCTAGGTAATGAATTGGTAAATATATCTATGATCTACTCTTTAGAAGGAACATATTCTAGTTTAACCACCTGATCCTGAACCTGCTCTCTGAGAAAGTGATACTTGATGGGTATATGCTTAGTTTTAGAGTGTTGAACAAGATTGTTTGAGAGATTAATAGCACATGTATTGTCACACATGATGGAAACAAGTTGATCACAAGGAACTTGAATATCCTTGAGATTGGTATTTATCCACAATACTTGCGTACAACAAGATGCTGCAGTTATATACTCTGCTTTAGCTATAGAAATGGAAATAGAAGTTTGTTTCTTGCTAAGCTAGGACACTAAACAATTTCCAAGGAAGAATGCACCTCCACTAGTGCTTTTTCTATCATCAATACTTCCTACCCAATTTACATCTGTATAAGCTCTGAGAACGAGGTCTGTGTTTTTTGGATACCACAATCCATAATCAATAGTGCCTTGCAAGTACCTAAATATTCTTTTGACTGCAAGAACATGAGTTTCCTCGGGATTAGACTAAAACCTGCCAACCAAACCAACAACTTGCATGATGTTAGGCCTTGAAGTTGTGAGATAAGTAAACTACCTATCATGGACCATTACATGGTTTGATCTATTTCTGGAGCATCATCCTCTTTGCCGAGTTTGCAACTCGTAGTCATGGGACTGCTTACTGGTGCACAATTTTCCATGCCAAACTTCTTCAACATTTCCTTGAGATATTTTCTTTGGGAAATAAAAATTCCTTTTTTTGATTGATGAATATGTAAGCCAAGAAAGAAGGAGAGTTCTCTTAACATGGACATCTCAAACTCTTGCTGGATTGCAACTGCAAACTTCTTACTCATTAGTTCAATGTTACTACAAAAAATAATATCATCAACATATACTACAATAACTAACAGGTTATTACCTTCAGCCTTGATGTATAAGTTGCTATCAACTCTTCCCTTTTTAAATCATTGCTGATGCAAATACATGTCCAGTCTGTAATACCAAGCTCTTGGAGCCTATTTTATCCCATACATGGCTTTTTTTAATCGACATACATAATCCTTTTTGTTCTTTAGCAGAAATGCTTTTGGTTGCTCCACATAAACTTCTTCCTCAAGTTCACCATTTAAAAATGTTGATTTGACATCCATCCGGTAGACTTTGAATTTTTATAGCATGCAAAAGCCAAAAACATCCCAATAGATTCAATTCTTGCAACATGAGAAAAAGTTTCTTCAAAGTCCACTCCTTCAACTTGAGCATACCCTTTGCATACCAATCTGGCCTTGTTTCTGACTATCTGTCCATCTTCATTTAACTTGTTTCTGTATAACCATTTAGTTCCAAATACATTCTTGACATTTGGTCTTGGGACAAGTTTCCAAGTCCTATTTTTCTCTATTTGGTCTAATTCCTCATTCATGGCTTTGACCCAGTTGTCATCTTGTCTTGCTTGCACAAAATGTTTCGGTTCAGTCATGGATAGTAGTGCAAAATTTGCAGAGGTAGATGTATCTATAAGTTTTCTTCTATTTTATACACTTGTTTCCTTATTCCCAAGAATCTGACTTTTTGGGTGATGTTTTTGAACATACCTCGATGGGGTCTTTGGTTATGATGTTTCCATTCTCTCCTCTTATTATGAATCCTCTCTTTCTTTATCCTCATTCATGCTGTCATCTTGTGGATTATTACTAATTGGTTCTTCATATGAGTCATCATGATGTTGATGTCTCACTGGATGAAATGGTCCTTCATCTAACTTTACATCTATACTTTCAACTATCTTGTGGAGTCTTTTGTTGTAGCACTTTTATCCTTTAAATCTAGAGGAGTATCCTAACATGATACCTTCATCATCTCTAGAGTCAAACTTACCTAAGTTGTCTTCATTTATTTTAATGTAACATTTGCTTCCAAATATTTTGAAATGCTTTATTGATGTTGGTCTGCCATGCCATAGTTCATAAGGGGGTTTCATAATTGTTTACCCTTATGTGTGCTTTATTGAGAATGTTAACAACAACTTGAACAAATTCACCCCAAAAGGATCTAGTTACTTCTGATTCATCAAGCATGGCTCTAGCCATTTCTTGAACTGTTATGTTCATTTTCTCTACTACTCCATTCCGCCGAGGGTTTTGGCAATAGAAAACTATTTTTTGATCCCATGCTTTTCACAATAACTGTTAAATTCATCAGAGGTAAATTCTCCTGCTCTGTATGATCTTAGGAGATTTATTATTAAATCCATTTCATTCTCTACCTATTCTTTGAAGACTTTAATTTTTTCAAAAGCCTCAAATTTATCCTTTAACAATCTAACCCATATCATTATGGTATAGTCATCAATCAACACAATGAAACATATTTCACCTTGAGGTGATTGTGTACTAGTAAGGCCACAAAATCAGTATGAATTAGATCAAGAGGTCGAGTGGAAGAGTTTTCTCTTACCTTGAATTAAACTCTTGACTGCTTTCCAAACTAACATGACTTATAGAGAGTGTTAGCCTCTTTCTCATATACAATCATTAAGTCTTAATATACCACCTTTGTATATTTTACATGCTAGGATATAGTTGTTATCCTAAGTATGTTTCTAGATTCCTATATGTCCTCCTCCTACCTTATCTCCCGATGAGGTGTCGATGTGAGAACAATTGAGGTGGTTTCATTATTGTATTGTATATTTGTATCATTAAGATGAATACAATGTTGAGAATTATGGCTTGAGGCCTTTTCTGCCAATCTTCTTGTCCTAATATTCTTATGCTCAATTTCTTCAATTGGTATCAGAGCAGCCTTAGTTTTATGGGCTTGGTAATTTCATGGTAGCTTTCCATGGGAGATGAATTTGTTAGACAAAGATAGTGAATATGAAAAAACATAGATCTAATGGATGCATGGAAGCTTCTTGAATGAACAGTTGGAAAGGGATGAGTTTTCTATTTTCTGAATATCATTGTGTAGGCGATGGTTGAGGAGAAACACTCCGTATACAGTTTCTGTTACTGCTATGAGTCTCTTCTATCTCTTTTATGCATTAAGAGTTTCCTCCACAAATTCTATGCGCCTTCATTGTGGAGAGAATGCAAAAATGGATATGAAGTCGTGATAATTACCAACAAATCTGGGTGCAACAAAACCTACTCTAGTCATTTAAATATCTGAATCAAGTTGGATGTTGCTTGCAAATCATAAGTATTATTTGAGTATCGTTTCAGTAATTTTTTGTGAAAGGAGATTGTTTCAGTTCTTCTTTTTGGTGCTAGAAATTGGCCCACGGGTCACCTGTACTTATTTTGAATTGATTTACCTCAGAATCGTTGTGAGAATAGCAATTGCTGAGCAATTTGGCTTTGTGATATGTTTCTACATTTTTTTTTATTGTTTATGTAACCAGATCTTAGAAAATTAATAAAAAAAAGAGAGATGATGAAATCGAGATGATAATAACCCCAATGCACACCAATGATCTGCACATGACATCGATCTGCGCCCCAAGTTTCAGATCGATCATCTAGATCTCAAGTGTGATGTTCTCAACTGTTGCATTTTTTATGCATGTCACCGTAAAATGCCGAGGCCCCTGTTTTCACCATGATGACTTCTGCATATTAAAATTGGGAATCCTTAAGAGCCAATGCATTGTGGTTGTTTATTATATCTAGAAATGGCTTAAAGATCTGCCAACCAATTAGTGATCTGTGAAATTAAAGATCTGCCCAACAATTACCTTCTCACCTTTGGCCATCGACCAGATCGACTAGATCCATAGATGTCTCTGGAAGTTCTGAAAATTGAAACAAAGTTTTTTGATCCATAGAACTATGTGAAAATTTTGAAGCATTCTCATTCACCAACAAAATCTTGGATGACGTTCTCTTGGATATTTGGCACTCATTATTGCAGAATTCGTGAACATGTGCAATTTAGTTGTCTCTAATGATTTTCCAGTAGCACATAGCAATTTAGATTGAATTCTTCGTGGACATGTGCAATTTAGTTGTCTCAGATGATTTTCCTGAACCTGCTCCATATGCAATGGCTGTGAAGACATCATCTTTCAGGAGTATCCGATGGGGACGCTAAAATAGATAGATGATCTGTGCTAAGCATTCTTGTGTCCCTGAATGTGCATATTTTGTTGGCTATTGTTGTCGTATTGGTTGTGATATCTATTCATGTTGTTGTTGGCTAAAATTTTTAAAGTCATTCAAAGAGGAGACCCACATGTTGTGGCTATGCAAGAGGATGTGAAGCGATAGCCTCTGATCGTTGGAATGGACATGAAGAGCAACAAAAATTTATGTGTGGAATGGAAATCAAGAGAAGCTTGGATCTGTACATGGAAACATGAGTTTAATTGGGTATTAGCTCATTGGCTTTATCACCCATGTCTTCCAGCAATACGTCCAACAATTAGTTTTCACCTCCAAATCTCCACAATTTTCTCTCGAGCACTCTACATAACAGCGCGTGCGTGACCTCCATATCTCAACAATTTCCTCAACAATTAAATAATGATTTTATCATGATTTGCTCCAAAATTTGCTCATGTGCTCACAGGTCAACGAATCCACATGATATGTGCAGATTGGTTTCAAGTTTGAACTGTCACTTTAAAACTCTTTCATTTCATGAATTATAAAACTATGCCATGCATATAAAACAAACAAAGCACACATTTTAAGGGAAATACATTTTTCTATAAAAACTTTTGGAGAAAGATTGAGATAGGAAAAGTATATGGAGTATAAGATTAGGAAGTTTTAGTTTTTAAATGGAAGTGATAAGTGGATTCAATAGAACATTAAAATATTGTTTTTTAGGGGGGCAATTTTGTATGAGAAGAAATTTGTTTATCAAATTTGGAAGTTTCACTTCTAATTGTGAAGATAAGAGGGGAAGTTTGTACAAATTAGCCAATTTTGTAATCTTGATATCAAGAAGTTGAGAAGATTCCAGTACAATACTCTCTCATACTCTTTTTCGATGCGACTATACGAGGGTCAAGGCCAAGCCCCGATAGTTCATTTTCTTTTTGCAGCGCATTGTGTAGTGTGGTTGGTGGCTATTTTCTTGAATTATTGGATGTTTAATGTCTAGTTTTGACGTTATACCACATACATGGAGTACAAAGAAGGTTAATGAAATAAGCACACAATTAATGCCAGTGAAGCACATACATTAAAGCACAATCAAAGCTCTCAATTAAGAACCAAAGAAGATATCAAATTGGCAATCACATCAACATTGGACACATCAAGCTCATAATCAAGGATGTAAAGCATCATCAAATTTGAAGATCAACTCAACTTTGAAATCGACATTTATTGTACACTTTCAAATAGTATTTTTTGTAAGTAATCAAGATCAACTATAATTATTTTGTAAGTGTCCAATCAAATCAAGTTAAATTTCTTTGTCATTGGGTGCATTCTTGGTTGAGCCCGACACCCAAGATTCATTGTAATTTTGAGTCGAAATTGACAATATTGAGTAGTTTAACTCAAATCATTGTAAACATCACAAGTTTGGATGCATTTTCGGTGGTAACCGACATCCTCACATTTCTTGGAAGAAAGCAAGGTTCAAGTGAGCGAGAAACAATTCAAGCGAGTGAGAAGAGCAAGTGAACGAGAAGTTCAAGCGAGCGTGTTCAAATGGAGCGAAGTCGTGAATTATTAGAGTTACTGAAAACTCTAATAAACACCACTGAAGACAACACAGTGATATTGAACAAAACAACTCTTCAATCAGTGCTAACTTGTTTGCAAGTGATGCAAGCTAAAGTTAGACTTCTTCAAGCACAATCCCAACTATTGAATGATGAGTTGATAAATCTCAAAAATCAACAACCAATGAAGTATTCTGAACTAGTTTTTGTTTAGAACAACCCTCTCTATAATGATGACGATGATGATTTTGATCAACAATTGGTGAAGGAACAAATCAACAAGCCAACTTTAGAAGCAAATTCCAATGAGAATGAATCGCAAGCAGAAGATGCCAAAGCACAAAGTGATACAACAAGTATAAGTGAAAGTAAATGTGAAGCACGTCATCAAGTACAACATGATATTTCCAAGCCCATCATCAGACCTTGGGAAGAGTTACACTTCAATAGGAATCGACATGGCTTAGGATATGAAAATCAAAACAATTTTCATATTCCAAATTACTCCAAACCAATTTTGTTTGTGAGCGCTGGATTCCTTCAAGAAAACTCAACTTCAAATGTTGAAGATCAGGATGTTAAGTGCCAACATTGCAATTGAGTTGGTCACAAGGAGAATCAGTGTTTTGATCTTCTTCCTTGCCAACATTGTGGCAAGAATAACCATTCTTCAGACATATGTTGAACACTAAAGAAACCTACAAGATTGAAGATTCACAATGAGTGGATCGATCCTTGGAAATGGTCATCAACAACCAAGCGATTGTATAAGTATTACTGAAGAGTTAAATCTCGAGTAAAGACCAATCTTGTACCATAACATTTTTTGTACCTCACATAAGTGGTCCCCTTATGGCTTATCTTTCGAGCATGGCCCTCATGGGATGAGATAACATGTGGTTTTTTTCTGCATGTCCACTTTGTGTTGTACTCAAATGGAACAAGTATGGTACTCTCTTGAGCATAGAAGGAGAGAGTACAATGATGAAACTCTCATGCACCTTAAGTGGGGGAGTTCAAAATTCTAGTGAATATGGTTGTCAGACATAAAGTTTCGATAACAACAAACAACAAATATGCCATATGGGCATGAAATTTGCCAAATGGGAAACTGTGATATGTAGATGATAGACTTTAGCAGAATTATGGTTCAATAACTTGCAATTGAATCATACACATGATACATTGGGATGTTGTTGGACACCTAAAAGTGTCGAGATTGGTTAGTGGTCATCCAAAAACCATCAGATACATGGTATAAATTGGTTAGTGGTCATCCCAAACCACAAATTCAGAGAGCATTTTAGTTAGACAATGATAGTAGAGTGGCGATACTACATGTTCACCAATTAGCAAAAGACATTAGATTCTTCTAGCTCAAATACTTGGAAAATGATTGAATTGTCAGGAAATCAGGGAATGTTCAGATATTGCAGCTGTTCACTTCCATATCTCAGCTCTCTTCCAATTCATTTAAGATGAACAAATTCAACATCCAGATTGGCGTTTTTTCAGGCAGTTCTTCATTGTGGCTCAACTCAGGAGTTTTAGCATGAAGACATGGAGATATACCAACTTATGCATCTGCTTTGTTGGTATTGTTGTTTGGGCTTAAGATTGAGGGGGGGAATGTTAGCCTCTTTCTCATATACAATCATTAAGTCTTAATATACCACCTTTGTGTATTTTACATGCTAGGATATAGTTGTTATCCTAAGTATGTTTCTAGATTCTTATATGTCCTCCTCCTACCTTATCTCATGATGAGGTGTTGATGTGAGAACAATTGAGGTGGTTTCATTATTGTATTATATATTTGTATCATTAAGATGAATACAATGTTGAGAATTATGGCTTGAGGCCTTTTCCGCCAATCTTCTTGTCCTAATATTCTTATGCTCAATTTCTTCAGACAGTGTTCTAAGGCTTGGAGATTTTGGGCATCTCTCACAACATATTTTTTTTCCTATCTTAACAAGTTTATTAAAAATAAGATTACATAATCTTTTGTGCCAAAGCCATCTCTCATTAGTTTTACCAATGCAACATTTTTCTTTGCCTTCTTCTAGAACATACACATTCCCTGAAGTTCTGACTACCTTTATTACAGTCTTCTCTGTATTCACATCTATTACTTTACAACCTCTTGAATGAAAAAGAACATTGTGTCCTTAGTCACACATTTGACTTACACTCAACAAGTTATGCTTTAGACCATCAACATACAACACATTCCATGCTTTTGACTTTTCATTTTTATCCTCATCTAAGACAACAATTCCTTTTCCTCTAATTATGGATGGATCATTGTTTCCAAAAGTAACATTACCAATTTTTTCTTTAGTTAAGAATTCAAACTTAATTTTGTATCATGCCATGTGCTTGAGCATCCATTGTCAATGTACCATTGATTTTCTTGATTTTTGGCATATAGAGCTAGTCCACGATTTTCTTTGTTGTTATTTTTCTTCCTCTAAACCTTGGTAAAATATTCTTGTCTATCTTGTTTAAAGGTATGGAAGAACTTGCTTCTGCATTCACTTTCCTTGTGTCCAAATTTTTTTCATATGTGGCACTCGAGGTCATTCAATAAAGGGGAGAAGGTATTATTGAAAGAATTTTGAACCATAGCCTTTTGAGGTTCGTTGAAGCTCATTCCTATACTTCTGTTATATCTAAAAAATATGCAACTTACAAACTTATGTCTGAAGTTGCCACAAGAGAAACAATATCCATAGAAAAAATTTGGATGCCTTGGAATGAAAAAATTACTTGTAGGAATTGATCTTTGTTTGCCAACTTGATAAGATTCAAGAACTTGTTGCTTCCTTGCTTCATAGTTGGCCCGATTCATTTTTGATTGCTTCTTCTTTTCATATTTTGCTTGGTTAGGTTGATTGTTGCTTCCCTTGAGAGTATTTTCATAGCTTGTAGGCTTCTCACTGGCTGTCATGCTCATGCTTGACTCACCTTTGACGATTTTCATTTTTTCTTTATATCCTAGCTCTGTCTTGTCATCTGGTGATCTCTGATTGCTTATAATGTTATCTAGAGTTTCAGATCCTTTTATGAATTTTATTTGAGTCTTATATTTTTCTAGATCTTTTCCTAAAACAACTATTTCTACTTCTAGTTTATCATACATATTCTCCTTTTCTTTTATATGATTTATCAATACTTCTTCCCTTCTTTTGGTTTCTTCTAGCTGAATTTTTAAGATGACTATTTCTTCACTAACTTTGATGTCTTTTTATTTGCAGACCTGCAATTGTTCTTTTCTTAGTCTGTTTTTTTTATTAACTCGAGAGATTTCCTTCAGAGCACTAATGAGTTCTCCTTTCATGTCTATTACAACTTCACACTCTTCTGTGTCTGATTTTTCTTGATCAGTTTTGTGTAGTTGCAAAGCCATGAAATATGGATGGAAAGTTGGAACAAATGGAACAAAAGATGGATGGAAAGTTGGAACATATGGAATAGAATATTATAGAAGCCTTAAAAGGAAGACTCTCTAAAATTGATAAGGTGTTTGAAGGGACTCGGGAAAATAAAGGTAGTATTCAGGTTGAGCCACTTTCCAATAATACAAATTTTCCATTGGTATTTAACTCCAATAGTGGAGTTACTTATGGATGGTTTCCAAAAGGAGTGAAATTTCCCAAGGTTGAATTAAGGAAGTTTGATGGAACAAAGGTCTTTACCTCGATGAACAAAATAGAGAAATATTTTGAATTGCATAATATTATGGATGATAAGTGAAGGATTCACATAGAAAATTTGAACTTTGGGATAAAACCATATTATTGGTATCAATGGGTAGTTAAAAGGAATCCCCTCTCTTATCATTATACTCGGGGTTTATTTACAGGAGATTTAGAAGCACAATATGGGAAAGCTTGGGAATAAGACTACTTTAGTGAATTGACAATAATCCAACACTTAGGTGATATTGAAGATTATAATTCAGAATTTTAGGTATTGGCGACAATGGTGGATAACATAATTTGTTAGAATCTTACATGGGTGGATTAAAAGAAGATATTAAACACGAGCTTTCCTAAAACATCCTGAAAATATTATGGAAGCTATGCAATTTTCTTGTCATATTCAAGCCAAGAATAAGGCTACACACAAGTCTACCATTGGAGCATATACAAGAATAAGAGATCGTTTTGGAGTTGATAAGATAACCTTACCTCAACCTACTCAAATATCATAGAAGGAAATGGAGGAAAGAAGAGTAAAATGAGTATGCTTTGGTTGTAACAACAAATGGTCAAAAGGGCATAAATGCCAAGAAATAAAATTCTTCACCTTGGAAATAACGATGAAGAGGAAGTAGAGGCATCTACTCAAATAAATGAGGAAGAACTTGTCAACTTAAAAGAGAAAGAAATAAAGGCTGAAATTGTGCACAACATTGATTTAGATAGGTGCAAAAATTTGTTCATGCATTGGTAGGGTTGTTAGCACCTCAAACCCCGAAGATTGTAGGTTGTGTTAAGAAGTAAAAATTTATAGTGCTCATTGACTCAGGTAGTGCCCATAACTTCATTGATAAAATATTAGCAGATCACCTCAATTTTTTGTATAACCAATGAAAAATTTTCAAGTTTTGGTTTCTAATGGAGGGAGTATTGATCATGTGGGAAAATTCCACAACATTAAACTAAGTATGGGAGAATATAATTTGGAAATATCAATGTGTGCCATTCCCATCAGATGTGCAAATGCTATTATAGGGATTCAATGGTTGAGAACATTAGGTACACTTTCTGCAAACTATAATGAATTATTCATGAGATTTGAATGGGAAGGGATTCAATATTAACTCAAAGGGTTAAAATCTAGACCTTCTCAAGTCATCAACTTTCATAGAATGGAAAATCTCCTAAAAAAGGGTAGCAAGGGAGTTGTGGTTAAACTTTATTCTATGGAAGTTAAGAAGGAAGATGAAAATATTCCAGAGGAATTAAGATGCACATTGGTAAAACACTACAAGGTATTCCAAGAAATTCCTAAAGTTATACCTCCATTTCAAGATCATAAACATCAAATCAAACTAATACTGATAAGTACTCCTAGTAAAAGGTATTATAGATATCCTCATCAACAAAAACGAGAGATTGAGAAATTAATACAAGACATGTTGTATTTGGGAATTATTCAACCAAGTAGGAGTTCATTTTCAGCTCCAGTAGTGATGGTGAGAACAAAACACAATTCTTGGAGGATGTTTCCTGATTGTAGAGATCTAAACAAAATCACCATAAAGGATAAATTCCCTATTACAAATATTGATGAGATTTTATATAAGCTTCATGGATTGGATTATTTCACAAAGCGTGATCTTAAATCATGATACCACTAGATCAAATTAATAAAATATGACATTCCCAAAACAAATTTTAGAACTCATGATGGGAACTATGAGTTCTTGGTCATGCCTTTTGGGTTGACCAATGCTCCTTCAACTTTTCAAAGTCTTATGAACAAAATATTTCAACCCCATATTAGAAAGTTTCTTTTGGTTTTACCTGATGATATATTAATCTATAGAAAATCATGAGAATACCACATTAAACATGTGGATAAAGTCTTGCAAATTCTTGAGAACAATCAATTGTATGTAAAAGGATCCAAATGTTCTTTTGGGAAACAAGAAGTAGAATATTTGGGTCTGATCCGGATTATTTTCGGCACGAAATGAGAGCGGAGATATAATAAAGAAATGCACAGAGATATTGCGTATATCCAGTAATATAACAGAAATATATCAGAGATGCAACCATAAACACAGAGATACAGTAATACGCGGTTTCTATTAATGAAAGAAATGTACAGAGACTGTAAAAATACAGAGTGAAAGACTCTCTAGAATGGTGGCAGCTTATCTCTGAGAAGAGATGTGACGGCTACTCGCATTCGCAATATGATGGTTACAATGAGGCTCGAAAGGCCTTTTTACAATAGATGGGAATGCCAAAAGTCCTAGACATCCAAAAACCTAACCCTAGGAGATGAAGCGTCAAAAGTCATGTGGGCCCCGTTTGGGTAAGTTGGTGCATCAACTTCCC
>ML777862.1:169156-183547 GCA_009831015.1 Picea engelmannii
TTCGGCTATCATTGAGCACCTCGATCTCCAAAAACCTTCATTTAGGCCCTCAAAATGGCCCCGGAAGTTAAACCTGCTAAAAATAGTAAATTGCCAAAATTGCCAGAAAACTGTTTTGAGCCAGTCGGAAAAGGTGGGTGGCCCCCGATATCCACCTGGATCAGGGTCATATTGTTTCAAGGGAATGGGTTAAGGTGGAACCTCAAAAGATCCAAGATATAAAAAAATGGCCTACACCTAAGGACATCAAGATTCTTAGAGGATTTTTGGGTTTGACAAGATATTATAAAAAAAATGTTAAGAATTATGCATGCATTGTAGGCCCACTCACATCTCTATTGAAGATAAAATCATTTGTATGGAATGATAAGGATACTTTGGAATTCTCTCTCTTAAATAATGCTATGTATTCTACACCAATATTGACAACAATTGATTTTGGTAAAACACTCATAATAGAATGTGACGCATCAGGACTAGGAATGGGAACATTATTGACACAAGAAGGGAGACCATTGGCTTTTGAAAGAAAACAATTCAAGGGAAAATATTTGGTGAAATATACATATGAAAAATAAATGAAAGCAATTTTACATGCAATAAAAAAATGGTGATAGTATCTCATTGGGAGGCACTTTAAAGTTAAGACAAACCATGATATCCTAAAGTACTTTTTCGAGAAAGGATTCGTTGATGGGCCAGAATGACCCGATCAAGCAGATGAGGGAAACAACTTGATGGCAGGTCCCAATTAGACCCAATCTCATTTGGAATAGCATTTCTGACCGTAATTTTGCCTAGTTACCAATCTAACTAATATACTAACTAAATATGAATTTGAGAACCGAAGGTTCTCAATTGAATTAAAAATAAAAATTCTAACTAACAAATTCTAAGCTAAGATGAATGATTACAATTGTAAGATACAATATCTATTTAATTATAAATCAACCTATCCTGATCAGGAGAAAACTAACAGGGATGAGTACAGTGAAATATTTATATTACTTGCATAGAAGAAATTCATAAAACATGTAACATGAAAGTTCAACAACATGACTAGTTAGAATCAAACAATTGATTAGTTAACTGCATCATACTGTCACTATACTTGCTTTGAAAATCACGGTAACTGTGAACAATGAAAGAATTAATTCAAAAATAATTTGTAAACCAACATTCACATACTATAGTAATAGACATGCATAAATTGAATAATTACATTCATACACATCGACACCATAATCTCCAACAAAAAAAATGTCTTCAGGTTCAAATTAACTTGTAGTAGAAATACTATCTTGCTACATTCTGAAACCAAAATCCCTTTCTAATGGAAAGTCTTCCCTTTTATAATGAGGAGTCACTGTTTACATCATTATCTTTGCAATCATGAAATCAGAGAAATTTTACAAAAAGAGACTCTTCATATTCCGAATCCAAAAATAAGATTACAATAACTGAAGAATGCAACATCTAGAAGAAATTTGTAATCATGAGTTGCCATGTTTCTATAGTTGATCTTGATATTATTTCCAGAGGGAATGATCTCTGAATATGCTTTCGAGTTACTTGATTGTAATATTTCCAAGACTAATTCTCCGTTGCAAACTTTGGTGGATACTTCTTGGTATAACTTCTTTGTTGCGTTCTTGATAAAGAATTGGATTTTGTGGGTGAGTCGGGCGGGTCTCAACAAGTGTTATTCAATTGATTCTCTCTCAAATTGACACAAATTCTGAATGTTCTTCTAGCTGGTTTTCTTGTGTTCCTCCAACTCAACCATTCTTGTGTTGGTAGATGTTGTTTATTCGATGGACAACATTGGCCATATCCATGCTTCTTTTGCGAGATCACTTGAACTACTCCATAGCTTCACACAAGTGTCAACTGCTTCCTTTTGGGTGATCCGCGCACTCTTGAAGAGAAGTTTTCAAGTGTCAAAGAGCATCTGGCATCTAAGTTTTTCCCTCTTGGAATATACTGGTATCTTGGTAGGTGGATATTTGTACATATCCTACCAATTGAGCATTTCCTCCAAGGCTTTGCTTGCTTCCTGATGCCTTTATTGATTTTCGACCAATGTACTTTGTAGCCTAAGTTGTTCCTCTCACTAAGCTCATATGATATTTAGTAGATCGAGGAGTTCATTCTCCCCTGCCACGATTTCTTCACTCAATACTAATGCATGTGCCTTGATAGATTCTACAATACATGTTGATGTTCTAGTCTCTTCTATGACTATCTTGAGTTTCTGTTTTTTTGCTTCTAACTCGTTGTTATGGGTGTCTTCTTGGATTTTCATCCTTTTCTTGAATTCTGCATTCTTTGGGTCTCTTTTTTCCTGTAGAGCTCTGTTCATCTTTTCTGCATTGAGACTGTCATCTACTTTTGCGACTTTCTGGAAATCTATGGTAAGCTTGTTTTTCATATATATCAAGTCTGTCTCTAGTTCAATGACCCTGTTTTTGGTAGTGTTGAGCGCATTGGTTACCTCAACGATAGATGAGGCATTTATCCCTGCAAAAGTGTGGAGTGAAGAGGCCATTTCAATCACATTTTCTTTAGGATCAAGCCATGTTTTCCATTCTATTACCCTCCATGTAGATGATTTAGATCTCGTGTCTTCTCCTCTTTTCCTCTTGGATGATATCTTATCAATACTTCTTGTCCTGTTATCAAAATAGTAGTCCCCAGTGGCTACTACAGATCCATCAAAATTTAGGTCTTGGGAGGAGAAGGAGGAATCTCCTGGAATAATAATTACTGAAGTGTATTCTTGAGGGGGTATGTATACAATGACCAGATTGGGCGTTGATGGAGATCTAGGGGTTGGCTTGAATTCTGCAATTGTTGAAGCTTCAACAACTCATCTGCCTTATTCTTAGCTTCAACTTCATTAACTACCCATTTTTCCTTTGTCTCATCAGCTAATCTTTTGGCTTCTACCTCATCATCCAATATATCGACCTTTGCCTCATCAACCAATCTCTTAGCCTCTGCCTCATATTCTGTTCTCTTGGCGTCTTCCTCATCAACCAATTTCTTGGCTTTGGATTCTTCTTCTTTCTTCTTTTGGAGTGCAACTTGTTGCACCATGCGCTCATGTTCTTTTCTACTCTTTGCCTCCTCAACTTTCCTTCTTTGATAATCCTGCTCAACTTGGAGTCTTTTTTGTTCTAACTTTTCTTCCTTCCTGGTTTTCTCCTACTCTTTGGTGATGTCAGTGTCCTCCTCTTGCTGAAGCAATCTCTGGAACTAGTTTAGAGTTACCCTTTTGATCTCTTCTTGTTCATGTTCAAGTTCCCACTTGGCAGCATCATGGTGTAAGTTATGCAAGATTTCATCATAAGAGAGGATCCCCTTAAGCTTGTCCTCTTCAAAATCGACCACAAGGATGGTGGAATGGGTGAGACCAAAAACCTAACATGGTTGATAGAAATCTCATCAGGATCATGGCCTTTGGGATCTCCTAGGCACATGATTAAATTTTGCAGGGCCTCCAGTTCTTTCCTTACATGTTGGCCAATGGAATAGTGTAACTTCTGATGTGGATAGGGAAAACTCACCAAAGTTTTTTGCTGCTAATTTGAAATAGTGCAGTGACCCCTGACCCCATGGTTTGGTATGTAATATCCCTCATCAAAAAATGGTCTGGGACAAAGTAGGGTAAAAGGTGTGGGGATCTAGTGGTTCCATGCACCCTGATATATGAATAATATTTATAGAGGAACCGATCAACTATCCCTTTCATCCCATTCCTGGATTGAAAGGAAATTATGTGTCTTGGGAACCAAATAGAATAGAGTGCAAAGGGTCTAGGAAGAGATTCCATATGTCATAAAAGTGTTTCTTGTAATTAATGCTCCACAACGTAGAGCAATATACATGGATGGGGGGTTGGTTTCAGTCCCAGTTCCACCCCAGGTCAACAAATTTCACAGAGGAGCAAATGGAATCAATCATGTAGGCCGACATGTAAAAATAAGGCTTCTTCATACTTGGGAGATTCTTCACGTGTAGACATATGTTTAAAGCCAAGATGTCCTCCCAGTTGAATACTTGCCTTGTATTGACAATGGTGTGTGCCAAAGGAAGCCAATTGGTTTGAAAATTTGTGCTCTTTTCTTCTCCATATAGTCGACAAAGCATGGCTACCAACATTTTGTAGGGCGTCTTGAGCTTGTTAGTGGGAAATAATTTTTGACCTTGTTTGATGGTCTCGTCCCCATCGTCCCACCAGTGTTTCATTTGTTTAGTTGGTCCTTTGCTTGCTTGGGAAAACCCTTTTAAGAAATATTCATTGAGAGAGCATGTGGGAGTGAGAAGATGATATCTCGAGCCGATGTCTTCAGGTCTCAGGGAAGCTACCCACTTTCCTGGTTTTCTCACGATGTTCTCTTTGGTTATATAAAATTGTTTGAGGCACCATTGAACTGCCTCATTGTATGGGAAAAGTGGTGGCTGGGAGGCTACTAGATGGATGTTGCTTGTTAGGATATTCTGGTAAACTCCCAAATTCTCGTCATCCGTAGGGAAATATGCAACATTGAAGATACTGTAGATTGCTTCATAACCAGGGCAATGGTCTTCACCAGTGGGGTGATTAGTATCAGTCACTAACACTTCAACTGGTCGAGATGATGATTTAGGTCCTACAACTGTCTGGAAGTAAACTGATCCCTTTGGTCTTTTGGGATTCTGGATTGTCATGATTGATTATTAGTTGGTCCTGTATTACTGCGTTGAAACGAGTATCAGTTCAATAAACATAATGTGTCAATTGTAACAACAAAAAGATTTAAAATAACAATGAGCTACATGTGATTAAGCGACAAAAGTAACTGTGCAGTAATAGTCATTGAAAAATAAAGACAGAACGAATGTTTTGAAAACTTATGGTGTAAGATATGTTTGAAGAAGAGGGTTTATAGATTTTAACGCACATTAAAAAATCGTAAATGCGCCATAACTCAGCTGTGTACGAGAATTGTTTCTAAATATGGCCTTAATCCCTGTCATTAATGCTCATTAATGGTGGTGGTTTCCCAAATTCGTGTATCGAAGGTGGTGAAAGGTTGAGGTTAAAAAAGATTATGATCAGAGTCATGTATTCGGAGAGGGAAGGATCGTAGAATAATCCGAGCTCTGATTGGAGGGGTATTGAAAGCATATTCTATTTTATATAGAAAGGTATACCGACTTGACAAGTATCCAGTGTTGCAGGGAAGGTGGGACCTGTCGAAGTCATGGCATCAAAGGTCATCAGGGTGAGGTTCAAACTAAACCCTGAAGAAAGGGCATCACAAGACTATTCCCTTTTCTAAAAAGGTGTGTCAAGCGTATCGTTTGCAGGAATTCAGAGAAAATCCATTGGAGTTCATCCCTCAGAGTTCCACATGATAAGGAAATGTTTGGAATCCAATGAAATTGGTATCGAAAGAATATACATTTATCCTGGAAGAATGTATCAAATGCGCAAGTGAGAGGGCTCGAAAAGCCTGTCAGAGTTAGAGTTTTAGAGTTTGAAAGGATGAGAGATGAACTGTACTTTGACAAGGATGGTATAGAAGGAATATTCCTTCAATACCTTGGTGTAATGAAGAGTTCCGAAAGAAATAAAAGGTAATTTATTGAATATTGATAAAAAAAGAAGAAAAGGGTCCAATATTAAGCTGCCACTTGGGGAGGTAGCGATCAGACAGGTCATACTGACTTGGGGGTGTCAAGTACACATCGGGTTTGAATCTATCCATCCATGGGATGCCATGTAAGTATTAGAATTGATGCGTCAGAGCTATTGGAGTGCAATGGTCAGAGTTCTAGGTGATGTGTGGAGTGAAATACTCCAACAAAGATGATTCCGACAGACCCCTTTCTAATGAGAACATTGGAAAGGTTTCTGTCAGAATAAAAGATAGCCTGAGGCTTGTTCTGAATCAATCACGACTTAGGTGAAGGGTAAAAGAGTGAGATGAATCACTATAGCTAAGTAAAACCAGGGATCAAGTCCTTACTATGAGGGAGAAGAATGATAAAATTGGAGAGGAGAGGTTGAAGAGTGCAATATCAGGGGGACTGTTTATGACTGCATCCAAAGGGCCATTATTCACAACAAACACATAAACTGTATAAGTGATAGAAAACAAAAAGTTCTTCAAGATCATATCTCCTTAGTGAAGCAAGAAAGTATTCATTGTAAGAAAAATTTAAGAATAGAAGGAGGGCCCCATAAAAAAAATAAGATGGGTCATTGTGGAAGGTGAGCCACAACAAATGGTGACTTACTGGGAAGAACCAATTATCTATGAGTTCAAAAGAGAGTGACTTTAATTGGATTAAAGAAAAAATTTACCTTTTAATAGTTCATTCAGTATATAGATTGAGGACCCCACATCTATTAGCCCGACAATAAGATATAAATAAATCGTATTACCAGTGATCTTCCACATAATTCAAGTGAGTGTTAATGGGCGTTTACTTCATACATCAACAATGAAACATTGAGAGTAACACCACATAGGGATGCTTATCGACTATTATAGATCGAAGTGTTTTCTTGATCTCTCTTTCCCAGCATTGCTTCACTGCCAACGAGTGTCCATAACCCTGACGAAGATTCCTTGGTATGATACAAGCATGGCCCTGTTGCAAATGAGCATCCATAGCCCCAACGAGTTTACTTGTACTTCCCACACTTTTAGTAGCATTTCCGACTTCCTCATGATTATGATTTTCTACATTCACCTTTTATATATATTATTTATGTATTGCTTTAGCAACATAGGTGAAGGCAAGTAGGAAGCGGGGTGATACGAGAGTTACTTTGATTTACCAGTATTAGTCAACAATTTATTCTCTTGGGTCCTTAAACATGAATCACCGATACGTTTTAGAATTAGGAATATCAAGGGAAGAGTCACTGGAGTTATGTAGAAGACATTGGATTTAGGACATTTCGAAAAGCTTGAGAAGAACACAAGCATGTCATGACAGTGGTCACATAAGTGAGGATAACTAATGGAAGCCATCAAAAGGTACTGAATTTATAGGTTAGAAGTTTTCTTTCGGAATAGATGAACAAGTTCCTCTTTTCAGTACTATCATCATTCATGAAGATAAGCGTTGATCTCAGGACAACTTGACCACTTCAATATGGAAAGGCACTCACAGAACATGGTACTTACACGGGTCCAACAATCTTGGGTCCTTGTCATGAAGGAAAAGGATGGTCGAGAGCAATGAACAATAAGCTATTATGAAATGAAAGGTGTAAAAAGAAAAGAAAAATTTAAGCAAAGGCATGGGAAAAAGAGAATTGGGAGAGAAGGGAAGGACAACTGGAGTGAAAAACAACATAAAACGAAAAGAAGGAAACAAAGAAAACACTACTATGTACAAGGCTACATCACCATCGATGATTAGGAGAAGTTTTTTTTGAGGACTTGGCCATTGACTTGAAGCTCCTCCTCATGTCCCTATAATGTTTTAAGTCTGAAAGTTCCAAGACCTATTTTCTGGTGAATCAGATAGGGTCCTAACTACAATTTCTACAATTTGGTGTGTTTTCCCTTAAGTTCATTAGCTTTGTCCCATTTGAGATCAAGGTATCCCTCCTGAAAATATTTGTTACCCACAACAGATTTCTCAAACCATTTTTTGATAATTTCTTGATGGTGTGTTAGGTTCATCTTAGCTTTTTCCCTTTCTTCTTCAAGTTTTAACAACATGTTTAATCTCTCCAAAATTACTGGGCAAGCCTCGTCTTGGGTAGATTGGGCTAGTTGTAAGGTGGGTACGAAAGTATGGGTAGGCATAGTGGCTTCTTGTCCATAGACTAGGAATAAAGGGGAGTTACCAATGGATGAATTGGGAGTCACTCTATTAGTCCAAAAGGCGTTTTGAAGAGTGAGGTGCCAATTTCTTTGATGATCGTTGAAAATTTTCTTGAGAATTTTAATAAGGTTCTTATTAGTCGACTTTGCCAAACTGTTCCCTTGTGTGTAGGAATTCGTTGAATACTTAACATTAATATTTCATTCCAGAGCGAATTAATTCAATTTAAGAGAAGAAAAATACTTGGCATTATCAAATACTAATGAGTTAGGAATTCCAAACTTGGTGATGATATGGGATTCAAGGAACGAAGTCACCTGATTTTCATTTTTAGCCTTCAAGGCAATTGCTTCACTCCATCTGGTGAAATAGTCGGTATCCGTTAAGATGTATTTGTGTAGTTGGGAAGAGTTGGGATTGATTTCCCTGATCATGTCCATCCTCCACTATTGAAAGGGGCATTGGATGACCACAGGCTGTAGGGGGAAGGCATCTTTTTTTTCTCTCCCGACTAACATTTGGCACTGCTGCAATTTCCTTACATGTGCGTGAGAGTCTTTGAATAAAGTGGGCTAGTAGTATCCAACTCTGAGGATTTTGTGAGTAGTGGTGTCTCCATTGTAATGTCTACCAACTAGTCCATCATGTAGTTCTAATAATACCCTTTCTGCATCCTTTGTTTCAAGACACCTCAGAAAAACACCATCATAATTTTTTCTGCATAGAATTCCTTGGATGATATGATATTGAGAAAACTTGAGTTTGAGGGCCCTTTTCTTCTTGGGATCAAGATAATCTGGGGATGATCCATGAGTAAGGTAATATTTCATTTCGTAAAACCATTGGTCAGAGTTAACAAGGATGTAACAAATCTCTCTTGTATACAGTTCTTGATCCTGATAAAGAGCATCTTCATGTGATCCATCGCTCATCGATTTTGCATCCAATTTGCATAGCCCTTGGCCTTTGACGATTTTCACAGGTTTAATCTCTAGGTATTATTCATGTAGATATGTAATCCAATTAACTCTCTTTTCTACTAAGTCTTTCTGTACTAGTAGATTCATGACAATAGGGTAAGGAACAATAACTTTGGTCTTATATTTGAGCAAGAACGACCTGGAGTGTTTGACAGATTTAAATACATCATAGGTTTGTTTATCCACTTTTGGGTAGTTCAACTCTACCCCTTGTAAGCCAGAACTCATAAAAGATACAAGGGATTCATCTCCTTCCTGGTTCTTTTGTGGTAAAAAAACCGCAAATGTGATATCTGACGCAAAGGTGTAGAGGATGAACTCTCAACTAAAATTTGGGCTTAACAATACGAGAGCTTGTGCTATGTATGTTTTGATCTTATCAAAAGATTCTTTTTCTTTGGATCCCCATTTGAATTCGACATTCTTTTTTATCATGTCTTGCATGGGTTTCATTGTTTCAGAAAATCTGGGGATGAATTGTCTTACAAAGTTTATCCTTCCTAGGAATGGCTGCAAGGATTTCTTGTTGTGCAGGGGATGGATCTTTGCAATTGCTCCAGTTCTTTCAGGTTCAATTTTCATACCATGCTTGGAAAAAATGAAGCCTAACAATTTTCCTTAATCGACAACAAAAACATATTTCTTAGGGTTGAGAGAGACGCCATATCTTCTACACCTATTGCATACTTTCTTCAAATGAGTTATATGGTCTTTTCTACCCCTTGAAAATATAGTAACATCATCAAGATACACCACAACACATTCTATAAATAGACCCTTGAAGGCAATGTCCATGGCCCTCTGGAATGTTTCTCCGACATTGATGAGACCAAATGGAACCTTCCTATAAGCATGTGTTCTCCACTTGGTCCAGAAATATGCTTTTAGTTGATCATCATGGGCCACTAAGACTTGGTTGTAACCTGAAAAACCATCTAAAAGGGAGAGCATTTCAAAGCTGGATACGCATTGAAGGATTTGTTCCATTGGGGGAACTGGGTAATTATCTTTCGTTGAGGCTCTATTTAGATTCCTGAAATCAATACAAAGCCTTATATCCTTATTCTTTTTCCTTACTTGAACTAAGTTGGAGATCCACTACGTATGTCTGATTGGGAATATGATCTTGGTAGCCAACAACTTATTCAATTCTACTTTGACTTGAGGCTCAAGGCTAGGGTGCATACTTCTCAACTTTTGTTGAAATGGTTTCATCATAGGCTTCATGGGAATTATGTGTTGTATGATTTTGGTGTGATACATATTGAGATCCTCATAGGTCCAGGAAAATATGTCTTTGTATTCCTAGAATAATTTGATATAAGCCATTTTTTCTTTGGGAGAACATTTTTTTCCCAGATTAATGTTTTGAGGCATGGTATTTGTCCCCAAGTTTACCACTTCAAACTGCATAGATGAATTGTTGGTTTTGCAATTGATGAATTTCTTGAATTTATCTTGGAGATCATAGAGTTTCCCCAATTTTACTACGTTCCTTGGGATACTGTGGGTTGAACCTGATGTGTTGTTTGATTGAGATGGGTCAATAGTATCTAAATTCACCAGTTGGTCATGTTGGCCTACATCAATGATAGAGCCTTTGAAAGTATCTTTGAGGTGTAAGAAATATATCAGCTGCTGGTCGTAATCAACGAATCTCCAATTAGCGATATTATTGGGAATTGAATGCTTGTATAAAAGTTCAACAGAAAAAGTGTCAGGCATCAATACATCCAAGGTTATTAACCTAGACGCCACATTAGCCAACAAATTAGCGTCATAGTTTAGTGAACGAGGCACCGAGATAATACTAAATGCAGCAAAATATTTGATCAGTTCCCAAACCTCAAGTTGATAGTGTTTCAAATGACTTGAAAGACAATGATGGTGTTCTTTACCTGTTTTATGATAATTTCAGAATCACCAAATACCTTGATTTTCTTAGCTTTCAAATCTACTACCTTTCTTAACCCCTGCAACAAGGCCTCATATTCAACAATATTATTGGTGCATGGGAATTCTAGTTTGCATGCGATTAATTTTTTTATTCTTGTCCGATATTTCAATATGCAACCAACACCTGCACCTTCTAAAGATTTGGATTCGTAAAAAAAAAGTGTCCACATGTTAGGATCCCCTTTATTTGTTGAAACATTTGATTTTAATTTTTCATATTTTTTGTTTTGGTGGGGTTAGTAGAGTTAACCAACATTTATAATCTATCCCTAGAAACTATGTTAGGATGTACATCATAGGAACTATTAGTCCGATCTATTATATTACAGTTGGGCTCAACAATCTGGGTGCAATGAAGGCTTTCATATTGTGTGTTAGATTTCGCAAGAGATGATGTTTCAGCTGTGAATTTCCCAAAAAATGATTCATATGAATAATTACCCAAAATTGAATGACATTAGACGAGGCTCCTGAGACTACCATGCATTTATGGACATTCCTATTGAAGATTTCAAAAGTAATGAGGAAAGGAAGGGTTGTAGATCTGGATCTTTGACCAGTTAGGGACACATTAGACACTACTTGACATTTAGATGGAGTGTTATTGTTAGGAAAACTTACCATCGTTGTTCCCTTCTTTTTCCTAGTGTTAACTTCCTTTATGGTAGAGGAAGTTTTCCCTTGCAGAGTCTTAATCAAATTTTCTTGAATTTGTGGAATCTTCATAAGATCAAACAAGGAAATGTTATCTTTTGTATTCTTCAGATCTTCCAGGAAATAATATTCCAACCTGGTCAGGGGTGTGGACGAAATATTGGTTTTTGGTGTTTGATCAATCATTTTAGGGTTGGAAGATGTGGCCTTGGATAAATTGGGAGTAGTATTAGTAGAATAATATGGTTGTTTGAAAGTGGGCATAGTGGGAGAAGTAGGATTAGTGGTACTGGGGTGCAAGATACCAGATATATAAATTATGTAGAACATAAATAAAATGCTAGAAATGGCAGAATAACAGTAAAATATCCAGCATAATCTCCACCATAACACATAAATGATATAAGAACAACAATAGAAATAACACTTTGATACATAAAGCAATGTTCATAGGCCTCTTCGAGGGGGCAACCTCCAATCGAGCAACGCTTTGTTACAATAATCTCCAAGCTATGGTTTTCATACCCTTGACCCGTATTTATACAAAATGTCTATCAAGAGAAACATCTAGAGGAAGATCCTTCTAGAAGCAGAGGCTTCTATTAGGTCTTCTTACATCCGCCTTATTCTATTTTATTGAAAGGCCTTATTAATATTGACCTTTATTACATCCGAATATATTAATCTACCTATGTGCGGGTTAGGACCCTAACATGTCTGCCCCCTTAAAAACAACCTTGTCCTCAAGGCTTGAGATGAGGAAACTGCTGTAGAATGGTATCTGGTTCCCAAGTGGCATCTGCTGGATTCGTATCTTTCCATTGGACTAACACTTCCTTGATGGTCTGCTGACGCAGGCGACACTCACACTAGTCCAAAACTGCTTCTGGCTGTAGCCCAATGGATCCTTCTTCAACTAACTCAGGAAGGTTGGTTTGAATTTGGCATCGAGTTCCAATCACCTTCTTTAAGCATGAAACATGGAAAACTAGATGTAGCTTTGACTGACTGGGCAGAGCTAACTAATATGTGACTTGTCCCACACGTTTGAGAACTATATAAGGACCATTAAATTTGGGTGCTAGATTATGACAATGCTCGAACTTGAGGGAATTTTTCTTGTATGGTTGCAGTCGCAGAAACACCTGATCCCCTTTTGCAAATTGACATTCAGAGCGACCTTGATTTGCTTGTTGCTTCATGCGATTTTGTGCCATGACCAAGTTCTCTTTAAGGGTATGAAGAATATCCTCTTGAACTGTAAGTGTTTGGTCAACCACCCGAACCTTCGAGGTACCCGATAAGTATGAGAGAATTGAAGGTGGCTTCTATCCATATACTGCTTCAAAAGGAGTCATGTGAGTAGATGTACGGTAGGAAGTGTTGTACCACCATTCGACTAGGGGTAGCCATTAAACCCACTAATGTTGTTTTTCAGAAGAAAAACACCTCAGATATGTTTCCAAACACTTGTTGACAACTTCCGTTTGACCATCAGTCTGGGGATGATAAGCTATGATGAGATGCAATTGGGTGCCTTGGAGCTTAAACAATTCTTGCCAAAAATTGCTTGTGAAAGTTGGGTCACAATCAGAAACAATAGAGTGCGGCATGCCATGAAGCTTGAAGACATGGTCCATGAAAAGTTGAGCCACTGTGGATGCAGTAAATGGGTGTTGAAGAGCGCAAAAATGAGAATACTTGGAAAGGCGATCCACAACCACCATTATGATTGATTTATTCCCTGATTTGGGTAAGCCGGTAATAAAGTCCATAGAGATATCCTTCCAAATAGCTGGTGGAATCAGAAGCATTTGTAGTGTGCCCGGGGATTTGACTGTTTCTCCCTTGTTGCGTTGACACACCTCACATTCAGCTACAAAATTACGGATGTCCTGTTTCATACCATCCCAGAAAAAAGAACGTTTGACTCTGTCATATGTTTTGGTGAACCCTAAGTGCCCCACTGTGGGTGTAGCATGAAGCTCAGAAAGTACCATGGATTTAAGCTTTGATTGTTTACTTAAATACAAATGGCCCTTGTATCGAAGCTCATCTTGTAGCCAAGAGTACTTTGGGGGAGCTGGAGCCTTGCTCTATAATTGCTGGATCAGATGCAAACTTTTGGGGTCTTGAAGCCATTCCTGTCGCACAGCTTGGAGCCAATCGGGTACAATGAAGGAAAGAGAAAAAATGGATCCTTCTTCTTCATATTTTCGGGACAGTGCATCTGCCACTACATTGTCTTTGCCTTTCTTGTAAATGATCTCATAATCATAACCAAAGAGCTTAGTCACCCATTTTTGTTGCTCCTGGGAGGAAATGTGTTGTTCCAGAAAGTACTTGAGGCTTTGATGGTCGGTCTTGATTTGGAAGCGTTGCCCCAAGAGATAAGGGTGCCACAGCTCAACAACATGCTAAATAGCCAACATTTCCTTTTCATAAATGGGTTTGCCCAGATTGCTTTCAGACAGTTGCTTGCCGGTGAAGGCTAAAGTCGACCCTCTTGCATAAGGACAACACCGATTCCTTTCCCCGAGGCATCACATTCCAACACAAAGGTCTTTGTGAAATTAGGAAGGGCCAGAACCAGAGTGGTGCACATGGCCATCTTCAAGGTTTGAAAAGCTTGAGCAGTGACTGGAGTCCAAGTGAAAGAGTTCTTTTTGAGGAGAGCAATGAGAGGTGCTGCAATATTTCCATAGTTCTTAACAAACTTGTGATAATACCCTGTTAAGCCCATAAATCCACACAAGCTTTTGAGAGTCTTTGGGTGCGGCCAATCTTGCATAGCTTCAATCTTTTTCAGATCCACCCTAACACCATCCTTGCCAACCAGATGACCCAAGTATTCTACTTCTGAGGCACCAAAAGCACATTTGGACTGTTTCAGGAAAAGTTGGTGCTGGGAGAGGAGATGGAGAACTTGATCCACATGAGTAAGATGGTCGGTCCAGGTTTTGCT